>OOFC01042242.1:7365-23258 GCA_900323345.1 Pseudochromis fuscus | reverse complement strand
CCACGCCCGTCCCCAGCAGCCCGTGTCCTGGTCGCCTGACGCCCTCCACACCCTCTACTACTTCCTGCGCTGCCCACAAATGGAGTCCATGGAGAATCCCAACTTAGATCCCCCACGCATGGCACTCAGCAAAGAGAGGTGGGAATCATGCATGACTGGACACAAACATTTCAGTGGTCCTCTCTGAGGGTTTATAGGCGGCGGGGAATAGGACTTCATCCAAAGAAAAGATGCTTTTTAGTATTCCTGCTCTTTTCTTATGTGTTTTATTTCTGGCTTTGTGTTCCTGATTGATTTGTTTAATGAGGCTGCTTGATTAAATTATTAAGTGATTATAATAATTTAATTAAAGAAACTACAAATACCCAAACTTGGTCCTCAATCAAGGGGACAGCTTTATTGCAACAACCTTTTCTTTTCATCCATTGCTAATCCCATTACCCTCTAGTCATTCAAGTGTTAATTCTCTGTAGGTAAATTACCAGTAAGCAAAAGCTCCCAGGTGTTAATGTTAGTCTAATGAAAGGGCGGATTGCACCTTTAGGGTGTAAATTAGGTTGAAGGCTCTTGGTTTAAGTGATTTTTAAGAGGTGCCAATGGTCTGTAATTCTGTAAAGTCTTCTTAGTGTTGCATTTGTAGAGTAATTACAGCAACTTTATGTGTCCAGGGACAAGTGATTGAAAATATTTGCACAGTCTGAATGCAGTACAGCTCATCACATTCATACGTTTTATTCTAACATCGTGGCTTTATCTGCATAACTGAGGATTTGAACACATTTCTTGGCTAATCCTTGGCTTAAATAGGACTCAGGAAATTACTTTTCAGGTTGTTTCCAAAGAAAAGAAGAGGAAGGCTTAACTGAGTCGTGTTTCTTTTCTTTCAAAATGGGCAGATAAACACCAGGTTGCATAATAAAATATGTGGCCATGGGAGTTTACAGTTTAGTAATGATGAAATTAAGCAGCTCAGATATATGTAAGAGGGTAAAATTATTACTTACAGTTGTGTGTCTGGGTGAAAAAAGTACTTAAAGCCTGTGTACACATCTGTCTGTGAATATTTGTGTGTTAAAAATGTGATATGTGTAAAGATTAATTACATTTTTAAACCAATGTACAAGGATAGCACTTATGCATATACATTTAATGCATTTTGTGTGTCTAATTTCTCAAAATAATGTTTTAAATAGGGGTGGGAATTGATAAAAAAAAAAAAATCTAATTTGAGTTTTTGTAATTAATTAATCTCAATTAATCGCATTTTTAATCACACAACAATATTTGTTCCAAAAAGCGCTTTTTTTTTATTTAAATGGATTTTAGTGCATGACTGAATCATATAATATGAATATTGTAACTTCAAACTCTTTTAATGTCTGGAAAAATGCATTTAATTGCATTTCAATTCAAAACAGTAGAACAATAAATATAAAATATCTCAAGTTAGAACAAGTTTACATGCCATTTTCAATATTTTAAGTACTTTTTTCAGAACAGTATTTACTTTATATGGTTAAAAATAACAAAAAACAAAAAAACAATTCAACATAAACTGCATTTTCTGCTCTTTTCTTCTTCTGCTAAAACAACCAGAAACATAAATGGCCTTAAATTGCACTTTCATCCGATTCCTCCATTTTGGTGGCTGTTAGCCGAGCTCTGGCGTGTGCATCGTGTACCGGGAAACCATGCGCTGACAAACGCTACGTTGTTGGGATTGCAAACTGCGATTAAATGCGTTAATTTTTATTGTAATTAATGCGTTAAAGTCCCACCCCTAGTTTTCAACTGTAGAAAATCATGTGTTTACCGTTGTTATGATGAGGGCCTGACAGCTGTGAGAGGATCATAGTTACATGAAAGTTTCTGCAGAAATCAGCCAACTCCTCATCTTCTCCCACATGGTGTGTGTGTGTGTGTGTGCATGTGTGTAAAGCCAGCTGGCTCCCATACTATTAATGATGAACAGACACAGTGTAAGTGAGAGAAGGTGGGCTCCTTATTAGCATCAAAGAGAACGAAACAGCAAATATACGCCCCTCGTTTTCCCCTATCCTGTCTGTTTCATCAAAGTCCTCAGATGTTTTTAATGCTGGATGTATATCAACCTGGTTTATGTGTGCGGGATGAAACCATTTAGCTTCACGTTATATTTTATCCTTTGAAACATCTGCAACTTTCTGTTTTTCTTCCTAGACATCTGCTAGTCACCAGGTTTGCCTCTCTGTGCGACTGGGTGTAGTATCTGTGAATTGAAACATGCAGGTCAGACTCAGGTGGTTGGCTGGAGCAGTGCAAACCTGGTAGTGATTACAATGCGAGCGCCTGGTAATAATACAGACTTCTCTCCTTCAGTGGGCCTCTCAATCTCTCTCTGGCTCACCCTCTATTGAAAGCTTTATAAAATCTTTGGTGGAAACCCAAAACCACCAAATCTGTGTGGGCCACATCATCAAACATTATAGGGAGACTGGTGAGAGCCTTATTGCAGAATCCTTCAGACTACGAGAGACGCCCTTTTTGTTATGATCCTTTAAAGCTGGTACTTAGACGTGAGGATGATCCTGTCTTGTATTGGAGTACATAAAGAGTGGGAGAGCAGATACTGGTCTCTTATTAGTGCTGAGAGTTACTAACCTGTCTTTTTATTGGTAAAATCACTAAAAATAAGCAATACCACAGACTCCTAAACAGACCCCACCACCCCCCAAATCCTCCGCTTCCTTCAGCGGACAGAAAGGAGCACTAATGGATAGATGTGTTGCTGATAAAAAAGTAGCCAATGGCGCTTAGTTGCAACCACAGATCCATCTGATATGGTTATATCTCCCTTTATGGGGCCTTTATGAGAGTAATCTGACTCTAGATCAGTGGTTAACCTTGACCCTTTGCAAAACCACGATGGGGCCTGCCTTCAGACCCGATTGAAGTGCCTCACAATGTGAACTCAATCACACTGGCTTCAGGTTATAGGGCATACAGGACATATGGGGCCAATGTAGTTTAGTGTGATTTTTGCCTCCCAGGGAGAAAATCTTTTGCTTTTCATGTCGGACAGGTCAGAGTTCAAACACACCTGACTGTCGTTTTATGATCCTGCCAGGTGGTGGCAAGCAAGGCGCCATGAATCAGAGCCAGCGTTCAATGCGTGCAGGGTGTGTGGGAGAGTTTGTGTTTGCATGTGTGTCTCTGTGTGTGTGTGTCTGCATCCTGCTGTTCTCAGTGTGTAGCCTTAGCATGTCCAGGTCAGAAGGCTAGCCAGAAGCACTATCTAGTTTCAGCGTTAACAGGCATCATGGCTTTGATGTCGCGCTGACTCTCCGGCGAAGCTGAAGTTTGTGTTTCAGGCTGAGGGGCATGACTCAGACACAGGGGTCAGGAATAAAAAAAAAAAAAAGAAAAAACACAGGGGTCAGATGGGAGGTGTCTGGAGGGGAAGCAGTGGGAGAGTGGGTGATGGTACAGACATGCTGCATATCGCTGCACTTCTGGGAAACTAGTGTGTGCACAGACATGACCTCAGCTGATTTGTGATGTTGCACATTTCTGTGTAAATCCCATACTCGCACACCCTACCAAACATTAACATTTCATTGGTTTAAAAAAAAAATTACAGCTGAAAGTAAAACACTACCTTTGTAACTGTGCTGCAAGTTTTCATGATTTTGAAACACAGGGTGATTGATAAATGAAAACACAGACAAGAACTTTCCTGAATAATAACAGTGAAGTGGTTTAGTTGTGGATCAGAGCCAGAGCCGACGCCTGGAAGCAAGCACGCAGTAAAGTAGCTGGGTGGATGCCTTGTGGCGTTGAGGAAGACGAGGACACGTGCACAAATGCACTCATGAATGAAGAGACACACACACACACAGCTCAATTTGTGGTGAGTGGAGGCCATTTAAAGAGGAGTAAACATTGATTCCCGAGCCTGCTGATCCTCTTGTCCTCAGAAACACGACTTTCTTATCACTCCACACACAGATCCACAGACTACCCCCTTCATCATCTCTGGACATACCCCACCTGCCTCCTAGCTGTTTCCCAAACACTTAAAACCTTCATTACGATCAGCCACACCTAACCCCCTCACCTCCACCTCCCCCAGCTCATCAACCCTCATCTGTTTGTTAACAGTCTCATCTGGGTGACAGCAGGACTCCTCCTCCTCCTCCTCCTCCTCCTGACTGATCACTGAAGCAACATCTGACAGTATAGCTAAAAGGAACAGTTGACATCAGACACAATACAATAAATGTATTTTAATATGCCAGTCAACAAATGCACAAACAATCCTCTTACTGTTATTTGGTTGTTAAATTGATGTTGCAAAGTCTGACACTACCTATTTTTAAACCTTCGGGTAAAATGAAGAAGAGGCATTTTCTATACATACATTATTAACGAGGCAATGGTAAATGAAAGAGAGCACTGTTGTAAAGAGGGAGCTCTTCTATAGAAAACCTCAGCTCAAAGTAAACACAGCGAGCACGATAAATAGCGCCGCGGGGGCCCGAGTGCTCATTAACAGTAAATACAATGGCTCTATACTGTTACATGCTTGTATGCTCCCCGTGCTTTTGCCTGTATTCATGATATGCATCAGAGCGTCTCCATCTCCCCAGAACAAAGGTAAAAGCCACTGATAAGAATAACATCACAGCGGGAGAAGAGCAGCTTAATAAGTCATGATAACACAAAGGCAGCGTTCAAACAATCATTAACACACTCTGACGAAGGCTTTATAAGATCCAACGCAAACAACAATAACACTCACGGTAATGTGTCATTGTTCACGGGCACATATGGTGAGAGGAAGGCACAGAGACGAGCAGGGATTAATACCAGATAACCGGCGAGACATGGCAGTGCAGATCATTTTCTAAAAGGATTTAGAAGAATAGATGTGAGAGGAGGATAATGGGGGGAAAAAAAGAGAAAGAGAGCAATCAAATAATCCAGATGACTTTCAGAGAGCCACGTTCACAAATACCACAGCAGACTCGGAGATCAGCTCTTTTATTCCTCTTCTGATGTTTACTCTCGCTGCTTCTTCGGGATTATTGACATTTTCTCTTGTTCCCTCAGACTCGGGTTAATCTTGTCTGTCGTTTTCTATTTTTATCATTTTAACACTTTTTTTTTTTTTAGTTTTGGTCTGTTTCTCTTTTTATTTGCTGCATCTTTGCTCAACTCCCTTTGGTAGATTGTTCTGCTGGTTTAAAAATAGGCTGATTATTCAGAAGCAGTATTTTGTTTATCAAACCGCTGTGAGGGTGAAGTCTCATAACTCAGCACAAGCAAGGGGACCTGGTTTTATTTATATGTTGGTTGCCAAGCTGAGATACAGATTTAGAGATTAGTCATATTACAGCTGTTGTTTGGGTATTTGCGCTTGATGACATCAGACCGCGCCAGGTGTATATGATCTCTCAAAGCAGGCAGCTCTGTGTAATCAGTAGAGATGACGTGCACAGCGCAGTATTTATATATGTAGGTGCGCAGAGGTGTGTTTAAAGGTGTCTCGTTGGAGGAGGGGAGGTATATTAGACTCGAAACACGTCATCTGGTTGGACTCATTTTATGAGTTCCTCCTCAAAACTCTGAATCATGGGTGTTGAGAAAATTTTACAATCGCCACTGAGATCACTGTGTCTGTAATGGAGCCTCATGGTTTATTGGTTCAGTGCAAGAAAGAGCAAAACCTTCTGTTTGCGTAGTTGGATCGTAATACCTGTCACTTGGGTAAGTTTGAAACTTTCCATGCGGGAATTTATGGGAATAAAACAGAAATTTACAAAATTGAAGGCTGGTCAACGGGGAACCTAAATATACTTGAGAAAATATATTGTAGCATAATCTTGGCTAAAACAACCTGATTTAATGCAAGTACACTCTGCAATCATTTGAGGCCCCCTGCATCCACTGTGCACTCCTCACATGCACAGATGATTACTTAAACCCTAGAGGCCACACTTTTGAGCCCAAAGCACAAGACTATTGGAGCCACACAGTTGAGCCTGTGGATTATATAAAGTCAAGTAATTTTTTATAATATTATAAGGGTAAATATATTTGATCTATAATGGTATTACTGTTTAACTTGCAAAAATTATAATAAAAATAATGGTTGGATTTATACAGCGCTTTTCTAGACACTCAAAGCTCTTTACAGAGACCATTAGTCATTCATTCCCAGTCATACAGGTGGTAGTAAGCTATGATAGCCACAGCTGCCCTGGGGCAGACTGACAGAGGCCAGGTGTGTGCCTACAGCCCCTGCCCCAACAGCCAACTGGGAGGAGCAGGAATCGAACCACCGACCCTTTGGTTGGTAGACGGCTGCTCTAGCACTGAGCCACTGCCGTCCACAAATTAAATAAAATTGTATTCATACAGAAGCTAGCTAGCTGGTTAGTTAGGTGCTAAATGTAAGCTAGTTTTCATTTCATTGAACCTTTAAAAGGCGAGCTTATTATAGCTCCTTCAAATACGATGCTGTTTCTTCTGACTCCTGTAAGACAGTTTTCTGTAACCACACAAGAATTTATACATCAATTGTAAAATATTTTTGAAGACAATCCCAGTTGTTTAGCCAACTATATTTCTGTTCTGTGTTTTTACAAGTTTGTTTGTTATTTGTATATGATACAGTTTGCTTAAATTACCCCCTATTTCCAGTTAATTCCCATAAAATCCCAATAATTTCCATAAATTCCCAATAATACCCGTAGAAAGTTTCCAAAAGTATTCCAAAATTCCCCAGCTTAACTTCCCATAGAAAGTTTCTGGAAAGTTTCCAGACATTTACTGGGAATTTTCCACCCCTTTGCAACCCTACCTGTCATCTATCTTAGTGTCAGAAAGTGTTAATGTGGATTTTACCAAACAGAAGTTTAGAAATTTTTCATTTTTTCTTTTTTAGGCCGTTTCTGTTGCTGCCACCTCTGATGGAGTGGATGAGAGTGGCCATAGTTCACGCTGAGCATCGCAAGAGTCTATTGGTGGACAGTGATGACGTCAGGCAGACCGCCAGGCTTCTCCTCCCAGGATTGGACTGTGAGCCTAGACAGCTGAAGTAAGTGAGAACACACACACACACACACACACACACTCTCTGGGGCTGTCTCCAGCTGGAATTCTTGGCATTTAAAATCTAACATGTATTAAAACATAATAGATCAGACGTATGTTTCCTTTGACCCATGCACTGTGAGTTTGTAAACTGTATACAGTAGATTAATGACTGTTCACTGACTGTAATGTGGCTCATTAACCGTTTCATAAACTTTACAATCACTGCTTAAAAAAACATGAGATGCAAGTGTTTGTATGAGCTGCAAGGTGATTGAATTGGGCATCTTTAAACTGACTGAGCAGATCATAAGGAACAGCCTGAAAGCACTAAAATAAAATAAAGATTAGTTAACCGTTTTTTCTGTATTTTTATTTTTTTAGGCCTGAATGTTGCTTTAGCTCCTTCAAGCGTCTGGACTCCAAAGCTGCCACAGATAAGTTCCACCTGGACCTGGGTTTTCGGATGCTCAACTGTGGACGCACAGATCTCATCGGCCAAGCCATCGACCTGCTGGGGTCAGACGGGGTCAACAGCATGGATGACCAGGTACTGAACACACATGGATGTAGTTGTATTATTTCATTAAAATTCAAAGAATTCACACTGTTTTTGCTGTTTAAGGTCAGAGTAAGTCAGTATCATGTAATTGTTTCCCCTCTTTCCTTCATCCCTCGTGCACCTCCCTGTCCATCATCCAGGGTATGACCCCTCTGATGTATGCATGTGCAGCTGGGGATGAGGCCCTTGTCCAGATGTTGATCGACGCCGGAGCCAACCTTGACGTAGCGGTAAGTATCCTCCAACAGATGGACATATTTATTTTAATGTTGCACAATTTCTTCGATGTATCCACCTAAAAAGATCTACATTCACAGAGGCTGTAGCACATGTATCGTTGTCTTTGTTTTTCTTTGAGAGGACGATCATGGTGTAATATACTGAGTTGCATTGTCTTGCCAGGTTCCCCCGTGCTCCCCAAAGCATCCCTCTGTACATCCCGATAGTCGACACTGGGCAGCCCTCACCTTCGCAGTGCTGCATGGACACATCTCCGTGGTGCAGGTTGGAAACACAGTTACACACATGTAGTAGCCATTACCTGATTTTAACACAGGGAAAACATCCTGCTGCATATACACATTAAATGTAAATCGCTGTTAAAGTGTTGTGATACTTTCTGAAGTGGGTTGACAAATGTGAGGCCACAAGTCAAGCTTATGAATGAGATACAAGATGTCAGACATTGCTTAATCTAACAGATGTGATGTTGCCTGTGCAGCTCCTGTTGGATGCAGGGGCCAACGTGGAGGGGGCAGCTGTACGCAACGGACAGGAGAACACAGCAGACACTCCACTGCAGCTGGCTTCAGCAGCAGGTGGGCACACACACACACTACACCACACACAGCCGATGTCAGAGCGTTGTCCGACTCACAGTAGGTCTGCGCTTCGATCTAATTTACGGCTGCCAAATTACTACCATCTACTAAATTACAGAGGCAGAATGTCTGTAGGAGGTTTGAGCAAAGATGAATGAATGAAGAGTCGCTGTCGTAGCTCTTCTTCAAAACAACTATTAATAACTCACAGTTAGCCAATATTGTGTTGCGCTAGCTTCCATAAAGACCACCAGCAGTGACATGGGATTAGGTCGTGAATTTGCAGGAGGAAACGTGGAAACGAGAAAGTAAATGAAGGTGCAGCGACAGCAGGCGGAGTGCTGCCTGTGGTTGTTTGTAGCCTCTGGGCTGCATTCCTCAGAGGGATCATCTGAGAGCCACACATAGCTCTAGTAAAAGAGACACATGCTCTACATCGCAGCAGTAACGGTGTGTAAATAGTTCCCAGTGTGAAAGTGTTGCTTATTAAAGAAGGCTACGTGAAGCAGGATGCATTTTCATTGGTCCCTGTGGTGAAAGTGAAATGAAGCAAGAATGGGGACATCAAGATTACAAGTACGGCAATGAATCCAAAAATGAACAGTGTCGAAGCCAATGATGTAATAACGGCCGATAACGTAATAAATTTGCCCTTTTTGAAATGTAATAGGCCAATAACGTAATAAACGTCATGAACCGATAATAACTTTTAGCTAATAACATAATAATTTATTCTTTTTAATAACGTAATAATTTATTTCGTTATTGGCTCAGTTATTACATTTGCAAAGTGTTTTTCTTTTACCAGGCCACCTTGTAAGCAGCCAATAATGTAATAAATTGTTACATTATCAGCCAAAAGATCTTTCATTATCAGTTTAGGACTGTTATTACGTTATTGGCCGATTAAATTTCAAAAAGGGCAAATTTATTTCATTATCGGCTGTTATTATATTATTGGTTTCAACAACCATTACAAAGAGTTAAAGCGTGAATGGATGATAGAAATGTGGAAAACATAAGTAGAAAAGATGATCAGGACCTGTGGTTGTGAAGATGTTTCTGGTTGATATAGTAAAACCTCCGTATCTGTGTATAACTCCCTCTCTGTGTAATCTCCAGGCAACTATGAGATGGTGAGTTTGCTCCTTGGTCGAGGTGCCGACCCCTTATCAAAGACCCACGATGGAAACGCCCTCACGTCGTCGCTGTACGAAGACATGAACTGCTTCAGTCACGCTGCTGCACACGGACACAGGTACGTGTCCCTCAGTCCGACCTGAAAAGCTGCGATGCTGGAAGGCAAACTGCGAGCTACTCTGTCAGCGCTACATTGTACTCAGCTGGAGTTTACATTCAGGCCTCAAGGAGAAAATCCCTTTGATCATGTGATGAAATAGAAAACCTTGAAAGTAGCAGAGAATGAAAACGCGAGTTCACGGCCTGGTTCTATTCACAGTCGCTCTGTTTCTGGACACCAACTGGTACTATAATCTCCTCCACCTGTTCACTGTGTGGATGTGTGAACACAATGTAGACTCAACACTTCACATTCCTCACTGAGGGTGATAGATGATGTAATCAGAGAGGAGCCTACAGGGTCACAGAAATGGATGTATGTGTTGGGCATATATTAACGATGTTTCCTTGTTATCCTCCTTGCATGCCTTTCTCCCCACATCCTCCTCCTCCTCCTCCTCCTCCTCTTCTTCCTCTTATTTATCTTGTCAGGAACGTCCTGAGAAAGCTCCTGACTCAGCCCCAGCAAATCAAAGAGGATGTCCTGTCGCTGGAGGAGATCTTAGCTGAGGGTGTAGAGGATGAGGTGGCTGGGATCTGCCCTTTCCTCCCGCTCTCCCCGCTGCCCACCCCTTCCAACGGCCCCGCCGCCCTGCCAGATGTGGGCATACCGAGGCTCTGCAAGGCCAGAATGAAAGCTCTCCAAGAAGCCAGCTACTACAGCGCCGAGCACGGCTACCTGGACGTCACCATGGAGCTACGTGCTATGGGTGAATATCAGATGGCAGGAGAAAGATGTGCTTACAGATGTTAGAAAACCAAATAACACATCTTTTCCCTCTCATCAGGCGTGCCGTGGAAACTACACGTGTGGCTGGAGTCTCTTCGTTGTGCCCAGCAGCAGTCCAGGGCGGGGGTCACCCTGTCCCTCCTCAGAGAGTTCACCACAATCCGAGAAGAGGACTACTGTGAGGAGCTGGTCACCACGGGCCTACCCCTCATGTTTAACATCCTGCGCACCACCAAGGTACAGACCTGAATGTCACGTTTACTCATCTTCTCTATTTAGTTTGAAATGAGTTTTGGATTAATGACATTTTGCCCTCCTCCTCCTCCTCCTCCTCCTCCTCCTCCTCCTTCTTCTTCTTTCACTTTCCCCCAGAATGATGCCATCATACAGCAGTTGGCAACTATTTTTAGTCATTGTTTTGGCCCGGCACCCCTTCCAGCCATCCCCGGGATGAAGGCAACTCTTTCAGCACAGTTGGGTAAGGAAGCTATGGAGTGTATATGAATACACACAGCTAAGTGGTCCAAGTGGCCAGATATAAGATATGACAGCTCAACCCACAAAAAGATAAATAAGTTTACGTTCACATAGGACATTTTCCAATTTTGTTGATCAATTAATTAGATAATTAACTAAGAACTATATGTTTACACTGATTTTCCTGTCACTTAAAAACAACTCTGATGTGATGGCTGATGGGTTTTTCTACAGACCCTCACTTTCTGAACAACCAGGAGATGTCAGATGTGACATTTGTGGTGGAGGGGAAACCGTTCTACGGACACAGAGTCCTTTTGATCACTGCGTCTGACAGGTGAGTGCAGACAGGTTCACACTGGACAGAGGACAGCTGTCTACTTCGAGACATTAGACATTCCTCTTCCAAAAATCCTTTTTTTATATTGTATTCTTATGTCATTTTATTCTTTTGTCTCTCCATATTTTGATGCTATGCAAATACAGTTTAATATTTTTAATATTATTAAAAGGACTTAACTAACAAAGACATTTCTCTTTAGATTCAAATCTCTGCTGGCGTCCTCTGGACCAGATGGAAGTCCCCACAAGGAGATTGAGATCAATGATGTCAAGTACAACACTTTCCAGGTAACAAGTACATTCCCTGTGTAGATGTACAGCATGAGACCAAACACCTCCTGTACAAACCTGTTCCTAAATTACACCTTTGACCTCTCTACAGATGATGATGTCATACCTGTACTGTGGAGGAACAGAGTCACTGAAAACCAATGTGCATGACTTGTTGGAGGTGAGAATACTTCGATACACATCATCTCTCTGGGTAGATGTCGGTAATATTGTACTTCACATTATCACAGCTCCTTAGTTATGACTCAATTAACAACAAAGATGTTCGACTTGCAAACACCTGCACAGTTTTATTATGTTATGTTTTTGTCAATGGAGAGAAACTCGTCTTAAACTGGTCACTAATGTGTGTTACACTTTTACATATTTAACTGTCGCACACAGAAATACCAAGCAACCTGAACTCGTGTAAAACTGTGTTCAACATCACAACCTGACGATCCCTGCACACACATTTGTTCATCTGTGTTCAGGTTGTGATGTGGCATTCATAAGTTGTTTTGTTGTTTCACTCTTTGTGTTTCTGTGTGAACTGGGAAACACAATTGTGAGTCCCCAAAATGGCACAAATGGTTGAACACAATTTAATTTGTAGATCTCATTTGTGACCATTTTGAAGATAATTTCCCTCCATGCTCTTCAAAGTGAGACCAGCTGGGTTTCTAATTATGTCCAAAGTTGCTTTGTTTCAATGCAATTAAATTTGTATCGGCTTTAAGGAAAATTGTGTTTACATGGTGGTTAAACTATTTCACAGTTAAATGCTATTGGAACTGAAAACAAAGGTAAACATAAAATGCCAATTACAGGAGCCGGTTAATAAAACTAAACTGTAGGAATGTACAACAGTGTTAACATCTCCCTGTTTTGCAGCTGCTGTCGGCTGCTAGTCTTTTCCAGCTGGGGGCGCTACAAAGACACTGTGAACTCATTTGCTCTCAGCACATCAACCTGGATAATGCAGTCAGCATCTACAAGACAGCCAAGGTAACACACTAGAGAAGTCTGGGTCATTCTGTACTATTGTGAGCACTGTGCAAATTAGTGGATATCAGACCTATGTTCTTTTTCTTGATGCTTCACATCTGTATTTTTCGGTGGTTACAACATGACCATTTCATTGTCCTCTCTTCTAACAGGCTCACAGTTCGGTGGAGCTGAGCTCTTTCTGCGAAGGTTACTTCTTGCAGCACATGCCTGCGCTGCTGGAGAGAGAGGGCTTCAGGAGCCTGCTGCTGGGACCCACTGGGGCCCGACAAGGGAACAGCTCCACCTCTGCGCTGGCTCACAGCCGGGCTGACTCACCTCTGGAGGAGCTGGAGGCCACCCTGGCTCAACGACTACGCTCGCTCTATGTCACATCCCGAGTGTGAATACAACATGGGAGAAGACATGGACAATCGAAGCAGTCGAACTGGAAGTTTGATTTTATTACCCACACAGGATCAGATCTTTAGGAGCTGTTTAAGAAGTGGTCTAATTGCAGATGTTTTCGTAGCAACATCTGATTCTGTGTTTTAAGGAGAAGCTCCCTCAACACTGACGCACAGATCAGTGAGGAGTGTGGACAATTCAGTGTTTCATATTTTGTGCCAAGCGCTCCATCTGGACAGTGTACAGCAGGTTTGTGAAAAGAAAACTGGACAATGTGATGTGTTTTGTGCAAGGCTCAGGAAGCTTGAATGGAGAAGCAACAGATGGATGCAACAGTTGGCAACTCTGACTCATGAAACACTGCTGCCCTCTAGTGGACACATTAATAATTGCCCTGGATTGACTGGGATCAGCAGCACCCTCCTGGCTCTGACTGAAGCTATGTGACGTGACAATAGAGTGAAGCATCTATTAACGAGTCATGCGAGGTGGACATGCTGGACTTTGTTTTATAATAATGCAGAGTGGGAGGAAGGAGGTAGCCTCAGTGCCTCTTGTATTGATGTAAGCTTTAGATTAACAACTGTACTTTTTTATGTTTTTCCTTTCTTTTTTTAAACTATGACTGGTAAAACAAAACACTTAGTGAAGAGTGGGATGGACATTTTCTATTTAATGAGAAAAAAAAAAGATGTGAGAGTATTTAATGGGGTGTTCCCTTTTTATTTTGTTTTTTTAATCCAAGCAAATTATTAATATTGTTTAAAAAAAAAAAAGCTTCTGTTGTTTTTCCAGGTACATGTTAACAGTTAATTAAGCTTATGTATGCTGAGGTTTAATGCTTCTACACAGGTACAGCAGCAATGTCTGTTTTAATGCTGAATATTGTAATAAACCTGGTAAACAAACCCTGTTGCTTTTACTTACAACATATTTAATAGATGTTTGTGTGAACTTACCTGAAAGCAGGAAGACTTGCAACTGCAAACCTATAAGTCTGGTAATTACATATGCAAAATTTTCAAAATAAAATACCGTATTTTCCGGACTATGAGGCTACTTTTTTCCGACGCTTTGAAATTAAACACGGGTGTTTCTCATGTAACAGCGGCAGGAAGCTCGTTAGCTTTTTACAAGCTAGCAAGCTCCGTGCCGCCGATACATAAGCCTCGTCACATCAGACCCGATCAGAGTGGACAACATGAAACTGAATAAATTCAATAGCGGCTTATAGACAGGTGCGCTCAATAGTCCGGAAAATACGGTACATCCTCACAGGTAGGAAATGCCAGAAAGCTGAATATTAATATTAATGAATAAGTGTTTTGAAACTGTAGGTCCCACCCATGCATGTACTGTCATAAATAAGAGAAACAAACACACCATAACTGAATGAGTTTATTTGTTTCAGCACTGAAGATGCTCACAGTTATGTTATATGGGGATTACATCAGTCAGTTTTGTTCCTGCTCTGTCAGAAGACCCCTCTGGGCCTCAGAATCATTGGCTGTCCTTAGTGCTGCTAGCTTCCCATTGTAGAAAACAGAAAGGAGGGTGAACATCAGGGTATTGCTTTGTGTTTGTAGTACTGGTATCCCCTCCCTGTGCCTCTTCTACCAACAGGTAGAGAGAGCCCAGACCTCCGAGCCTTCCAGAGAGAGGTACAGAGTAAAGGAAGCATCATTCAAAAAACTGTGTGCACAAGATAAGGAGGAGGAGGAGGAGGAGGAAGGAAAAGATCAGCAGGACCAAGGGGACAATAAAAAAAAAAAAAAAAAAACAAGGCCAGAAAAAAAAAGCAGAGAGAGTGAAAAGTACAGGACAGAAGAGGGAATTAAAACTTTAAAAGGTAGTTTTGTGGAGAGAGAGAGAGAATCAATGAAGGCTGAGAGAAGGAGTGAGTTTGGCATGGAACATTAACACTAAAGCCATGCAAAGAAAAGCTCATGTTTGACATGCACACAGCAATACAAGCTAAAAGCATAGAGCAGGAATCCCCAGCACGGTTGAGAAGAGACAATCAACCCCCACGGTTTGTCTGTCTATTTACAAAGAGAAGAAGCAGATAGGAATCTGTGGTGTCCTTCTCCTCAGGCCTGGCCTACACGCACAATAATATGAAACTGACAAATATCAATAGAAGAGCATATTCCCTCTCCAAAAAGAGGCTAAGTCTACATTCTTAAATTACTGGTAAATCATTTTTTTCTGAGAGTTCCCACAAGTTCTCTTTCCCCTCGTCACACAGGTCAGGGAACAGAGGATTTGTGTCAAAGTTCACATAATTCTGTTAAAGTCAGACCAAAACAAAAGAAAAAAATAAAATAAAATAAAGAGTTCATTTTTTTTCTTCAAATGTTGTCCCATTTACGAACACACAAGAGGGTAATAAATAACATTCAACTGACCTAACAGCTTTTGTTCATATAAATAGCCAAGTTATAATAAATTAGGAAATCAAACAGTGAGATGAACAAACATGAATAAATAAAGGACAACAATACAAAAATATCCACAATTGCATTTATCACGTCTTGGTTTTTTTGTGTGTGGTTTTTTTTTGTTCCTCTACTCCTACTGCTGGTATGTGAGACTAAGAGAGAGGTATAAATGGAAAATTAAAAGACAAAAAGTGCCGCAGATAACAGGAAACAGGAATGTTTGGATCATTATTAGGTCAATCAAACAAAGACAATAAATGATCATGTAACAAAAATACACAGAAGAATTTAAAATAACAGTATGTGGCAGGCGCAGGTTTACCAACCTGTTCCTATGGTATCTAAACATCGTGTCACAACTAGACATTTCTTTTTTTTTCTTTTTTTTACATAAGAAATGATATCAGTCTGTACAACAGAATAGATCATTCATTTTAAATACCCACATACCCACCCGCGTCCCTCCCCCCAACCCAATA
>OOFC01042241.1:0-19261 GCA_900323345.1 Pseudochromis fuscus | reverse complement strand
TGTTTCTTTTGGTATTCTGTTGATGTTTAGTAATGTTATGTTGATGATGTTTGCGTGATTGATGGACGAGTGTGTGAGTGAGTGGGTTTTGGTTTTAAATTGTTAGCAGGCTAGGGCACTCAGCTTTGGTTAACCTTTTGTTTGTTTGTTTGGGACAGGTGCTGTGGACCCAGGCAGCGGCGTGATCCATGGTGGTGGTTTCTTCACGGTTCCCTGTTTTATTTTGTGTTTTTGGTGTGCAGTGTTCACGGGTGCTGTCGACGTCCCTTCCCTTTTGGTTGGTTTCTCGCCGCTGCGGTAAGCCCAGTCCTGTCCTCCCCTTTTTCCTTGGTTTTTCCCGAGAGTTGCCCTAGTCCTGGTTTTGGTTATTTAGTGTTAGTTTATTCATTTTTCTGTTAAATAAAAGCCTTTAATTTACACTTCCTCTGCCTGGGTGGATTTCTGAACCTGCGTGACCTTGTCGAGGGATATACTCAAGTGAAGACCTGCTGGTATATTTATTTCCGGGGGTGAAAGTCCCCCGGTGGCGTTGTCGTGACGGTATTTAAAAACTAGATTCTCCTGCTCCCGCCACACTAGGTAGGTCTGTTTTCTCTAAGTCAAGTTCAGCGAATCAACATGTTTGCTGGAAATAGAAATCCTAATATCAAGTCACGTAAACACATCCTGACATTATGAAACTACGTTTATGTGAGGCCAACAATAAGTAGTGGCATATACTATAAACCTAAGAGCATGATGCATGAATAATTCTCAAGAAACCCTTTATGAAAAGTAAACTACCAGGGGTTGTGACCTTTTTGAACATGTTTCAGAAGTGTCTAATAGAAATGCTGAACTGATGAATGGCAAGGTACCTTTGACTCACTGCTGGTTCTTTTTGACCAGTTTTTGACCAGTCTCAGAGCCAAGGGGGCACTATATTAATCTGCCCTGAGCATGGCAATTGTTACCATTTCCTTTCATGTGGTCATGAGGCTGCTGTCAAAAGGGTTGTGTAGTTTTGGAGAACTTAAATAGAAGCTCATTCATAGCAACTCCAGCATTACAGACAAGGAAGAAATGTAGCTGAACTGGAAAGAATCCATGATATTAAACAGTAGATGGGATTGTTAAGTGCTAGGAGTAATCATGCCAGGCAACAGCCCGCAGGAATGCAAATCACCCCTCAAGCCAAGAGTTAAGTTAGCAGGTGGCCTCTTCTATTCACTGAATGTCAACACTCCTTTTAGATGGAGCCCACATAACATCTGGGCAGGCCAGCCACTGCTTTTAATTAAGTGAAATACAGTCACTCAATGTTCTGCCATGTCAGAAAAAATGTTATAAAAGTGGGAGGGTGAGGGGAGAAAAAGTGCAACAGTACATATCCTGTGTTCAGTGAAGGTCAACACAGTTGTATAAATAAATATTAATCCTTTACCTAATCGCTACATTTCCAAGACCATTGAAAATCCCTGCGCAACCAGAGCACTTTTCTGGAAGTTCTGTATTTCCCCAACCACTCACACAGTTTTGTTTATGGTTTCCACTTTCTTTCCAAGGATGAATCTTAGCTCTGAACTGATGGTAACATTGAAAATATGAGTTTACTGAAAACAGGTAAGTGTACTGTACATGCCACATAAATTAAGTGATTGATGGTATCTTTCCCCCATAATCTAAAAAGAATAGCCTGCAAAAATGATACACCTTTTTCTGCTGGAAGTCTTATGATAATCACCCTTCTGTGCTGGTTTTAGAAGTCACAGCATTGCTTTACAGCAAGTACTGCACCGTTAGAATCACCGTATTTTCCGCACTATAAGGCACATCGGATTATAAGGCGCACCTTCATGAATGGCCTATTTTAAAACTATTTTCATATATAGGGCACACCGCATTATAAGGCAAATAGAATAGAAACTACTGTACTGTGGCTGGGGTTGCATTATCCATCCATCTAGATGAAGCTGCACTAAAGGGAATGTCAACAAAACAGTCAGATAAGTCAGTCAGTCAAACTTTATTAATAGAAAACAAACCAACGTTCTGACAACTCTGTTCACTCCAAAAACAAGTTAGTGCATTCACAATACGATACCATACGTACCGGTAGCTCTTACCGGTATTTGCTCCACCTTCGTTGAAAACAATGTATTTCCAACTCCATTTGTCACAGTTCAAAGCTACATGATCAGCTGCTTTATTTTTTTCCCCGAGGTAACGTCAGTGACGTAGTATTATCTTTTACCAACAGCAAGGTACAACAGGTAGTGCAACTTTTTATCACGTAGTTAGTGCATCACAAACGTGGAGGGAAAATTTTCCCTGAACACATAAAAAAAAAAAAGTCTGATATCGCTACGGTAAATCAAATGTTAGTGTAATCACAATATACGCCCCCTGACTGCGATAGCAATAATTAACCAATATTGATCCATATATACGGCGCATCAGATTATAAGGTGCACTGTCGGTTTTTGAGAAAATTAAAGACTTTTAGGTGTGGAAAATACGGTACCACTCCCCACTCAACAGACTCAATGGGTGGACTGCTAGTTGATATCA
The DNA here is from genome assembly GCA_900323345.1 of Pseudochromis fuscus. NCBI lineage: Eukaryota > Metazoa > Chordata > Actinopteri > Pseudochromidae > Pseudochromis > Pseudochromis fuscus. Next base: position 16,711 of record OOFC01042241.1, on the reverse strand, counting down.
TACTTGTCAAAGATTTAGAAACCTGAAACGGTAGTTCAACACTGTGTAAAACATCTGCAGAAATCCAAACAGAAACACAACATGACAAAAAAATTTGAAGAAAGCTGAATGACTTAGAGCTGGAGGAGAGGAAAAAACATTAAATAGCCTAATGCATTTAATACTGGAGCTTTGTTTTAGTATATGATATAGTTTCAAAGGATAAATGGGAGGCAAGGGAGGCTGTGAGGTTAAGTAAATGCAAAGCAAAAGATAAGCGCTTTCAAATGATAGATTTATTAAAAATGCGCAACACACTACATTAAGATATACTTCCCAAACATAAGTTAGAATTAGTGTTGAGCAAAGATGTTTGTAGCTATGTTCAGAGAAAAATGACAGAGTTTATGGAAGAGATCTAAACAAACATTGTTCAAAAAAATGACATGATTAGTAAAGCATTCAACAGTGAACACAATATCATACAAGTTTAATTCCAGAATGACATAATCCCCTTCTGAAAACACACTCACTTTGAAAAAAAAACCCCAAAAAACATACCAACACTGAAAGATGGTGACAGCTTGAAAATAGCTTTGTGTAGTTTGGTTTGTATTGGAGAAAACTCACTGTTTTTTTTTCCAGTCATCCAATTTGATTTAAAAGATTTTCAACATCCTGTTCAAGTTCCACTTGATATTAGAGATTTTGTGATATTATTCTGTATGTATCTGTCATTTATCTTTGTTAAAAAAAATGCATATCATATTCTTCCCACAAACTATAATTCTTCATAACTTAGTAAGCATTCATAGTATGTTATATATTGTAAAAAGAGAAAAACAAGCAAAAGTGAAAGTGATCTTGATGACTCCAGTGAATAGTTTACTCAAAAAACGTATACAGATGTAACTAAGATGGAGTATATGCCAATGGACACAGAGGTTAAATGATAATTGATGTAAATTAAAATCAACCTTTTATCCTAATCATTTAAATATCACAACATTCAGTGCTATTTTAAAAAAGTTAAATAAATTAAGTAATAAAATTTATATACATAATACTGTACATCTAATCACACCTGTAGCAGATGTAGCTTTCCAGCAATTCCCTTACAGGGTTGCATAAATTAAAGTCAGTCTCACCACTAATGGCACCCACAAGATCTAACCACCATGTTTCTGTACTTTTTTAGGATAACATTTGAGCTATCATCAAAGTAAAGTACTGATATTGCGTTGAGCTTGGTTGGGGCACAGCAGGGCTTTGGCACATTGTCAGGAAACATTAAATGGACCTAGAAATGAGAGCATAAGTACGTTTAAAACAGGTGCAACAGAAACAAGGTTAAACTGAAATATAAATGGTGAGAACATCATTTGATTGCAACATTAAAATGTGCAATACACTCTAAAGAATACTTACCAGGGTTTGCACAATTGCATGATTTGTTGCATTCATGTGTGCATTGAGTGGAAACGAGCATTCACCATCACAGTAAAAAGCTGCATAACCCTCTGGTGCAATGATCCAATCCTTGACAGGAAGACAATAATACACATCCTTAACTGATAACACAAAACATCATTTCTTAATAATGACACAAAAACACTGTCATCCACTGTGTTACTTCAATTGTTTTATACAAAAGAAATAATTCTGTCTCACCTGCCAACCCAAGTCTCGAAAGCTCACATAAAGCTCATGCTTCTTACAAGCTTGCTTCTGTTCACTGGTGTTGTAATCTGAAAAAATAAATAAATAACACATATTTATATCTTGCTTTTCACTTTTACCAAATATATTGCTTTTGGAGTTAAATATGTTGATGCTATAGAACTGCAGAAATACATACAATGGGCAAACTACCATGTGAACAATAACAATTAATTCATCAATTGGCTTGATTGTGAATTATTCTTTGAAACTTTTTGACTAAAATGTGCAGTACATGTGATATTGGAAGAAGCCACTATCCTCTCTCCTGTATCCCTCATTCACCCCTGGTACTAATATAGAACTAATGTTATTTCAGTTTGATAAAACATGTGGAAAATTCATTTGTTTCTAAATAACAGATTTTTAACATAATTTTGTTGTTGTTCTTATACAAATAGAAGAAAGCTACAACTTTTGCTACAGTTTGCCTCTAATTGCTGACATTCTAATTACAGTCCATCATATAAAAATAAGGACACACATACAGCATCGTGTATAGAGCCTCACCAGTAATAAAAAAACATAAAATGACAATTTTATGTTTATTTTGAGGTTATAAAATCAAAAGATGAGCAGTGAGCAAGGTACTCAGCAAAACATTGTTTCTGACTGTTTTTAAGATTTTTTTTTTTTTAAGAGTGCACTTAAAATGTATTTCAATTAAAGACTTAATTGAATCTTAACTAAATCTTAACTGCATTGTAAATACACATACCTCCAGTTTTTTGTGCCCTTGGTGATTCTTGGTTATTACTAGATTTATTGCGATTGTGGTTCTTTTTTTTCCCACTAGCAGCTCTGACCGAGCGAAGCAACACCCCGCTGGCCTTGAAGAAAGCAACCAGGAATGGCTGCTTGGACTGAGGCCCGTTCCTTCCAATGATTCCAGCAGATTTTATGTTGATACTTCGTCCTTTAAAAAAACAAGAGTAAATTAATAAACTTTTAAAAGACCATTTAAAGAAAACTGGTTATTTTTTTAATCAATTTACGTCCTAATTTCCAAGTTTTTGGACAGTAATTGCTGATAAATAAGGTTTTTTTTCCTGAAGCCAATTCAAACATTCGATTTTTTTTATCAGGTGATAACATTGTGGATGTCCTCAGAATATAAACTTCTTAACCTTTTCCAGAGTTCAACAGTTTAAAATAAATCTGAAACAAAATTAATAGAAAAAAAACTTCTAATTACCATCTACAGTTCCCACACAGAGCTGTAGGCCCAAGTTCTGCTGTGGGTTCATCACCCAGTGGTTACTGGTTGCTGTAATGTCAAACACTAGCCAGCCCCCATCAGATGCCTGAACCTTTTTGGAGTCCAGCAAGAAGGTCTCTGCATCTCTGAAGGTAAGAGACAACAGAACAAACATCTGCATTAAATAAACCATTGCTAAAAGGTTGCTCAGTGGTTGTGCTTGTCTTCAGGATTATTACTTCTTAATTTCTGAAATGATTGTGAAATTAATATAGTCACAACATTTGTTGTGACTATATGTGTCACAATCTGGAACAAATAAAAAGGGCCTGTGCACACTGAAGCTTTAATGTGACACAAAAAAGGAAACGATATTGCTCTTTAAGGACACTCAGTCTGAACCTAAAAGGTGTTTACCACTTAGACTGGAATCAATAAATAAAGGTATAAAAAAAAGGTTAAACCAAATGTTTTTATCTATAAAGGCCATAACAAAATAAATGTATGTGCGCTGGACAAGAGAGCACTGCCACTGTTGTTGAAAAGGCTGTGAGTTGGAACTGCAGAGCTGTGTGGTAAAGTATGTGACAAGACTTCAGCTAGTTAATGGACAAAACATTTGAGGAGTTATGACTCACGTATATATCAGCTTTAGTGTATTTTCAGTGTAGACATAACATAACGTATCAGTCATGTTAAAAAAGTCCTGCTTCACAATTTGCATTGGATTCTTTTCAAGTGGCAGATTGGATAAGGCAGTGCCTGTTAAGTTTTTGTGGTTACATGGTGCTGGTTGGGGACAACCAAGATTTTCCGCGAGGCCCCAGTAGTTGAGGAACTCTTCACATGTTTATTACAGGTGTAATAAAAATCAAGATAAACCCTTATGAGTGTCACACGCTGAACTTCCACTTGAAATTGTACAGTATTAGCTCACATCCTCTGATCATTGAATTTGTGTAGCCAAAAGTTCACTTATCACACAGCCCTATACAGGGGGAATAATGTTTGATCTAAGGTTACTGCATGACCTTTCCACAGACTGTGGGAATATGGAAGCATATATGAAACTCTACCCTTTTTAGACAAATCTGTTGCCTGAAAAATATGTTCATGTGCTCTTATTCTACACTAGCAATTTATGTTCAGTAGCAAAGTTCAGTGGCAGTGCAGGATGTAGAGCGACACTGATCTATTGAAGTGAAAATAGATCAGGCTGATGCATGGCTGTCTGACCCCTTGACTTTAAAGGTACCCTGTGGGGTTTGTAACCACTAGTAGCGATTTGAAACACTATCTTAGAAGGTAATTTTTTGTCCACTCATGCACAAACATGATTTTTCACTGACTATACAATATGTTTTTGAATATAGTGAAGAAAACTTCTAGCAATCAAACATAAACACTGCAAGGTTCAGATTGTACCACATTATCCTTGCAAATGATTTAAAATAAAGATAGTATTTTGAAAAGTTTTATTAGCTCTAAGTGACACTGATTTTACATACATACATAAATATAATTTTCTGTGTATGCATAAAACTTTTTACTTATTTAACAATGACTGCAAAACTGACTTAACCCTTACGAAGTGAATTTACACCAAGTAGACAGTGTGAGGGGAAAAAAGGCAATAAAAGTTTCATGCCGGACTTGAAATTGTGAGATTGCTATGAAGGTGCGTATCAGACAGTCCAACGAAGTGTATTTCAGTTGCTACTTAAAACATAACTTATCAATACTTTAGTTGGTGCACAAATAAATTTTGTAGAATGAACCAAATAAGAACCTGAAGCAATGAACCACCATGTCTGTTATAATGAAGGACATTAAATTGTTAAGTTAATAGTTAATAGACTTCATGAATACTTTATATGGTCTCTAGTATTTCTTGCATTTGGGAAAGAGTAAATCTAGTTTGTAAACACTAATTCAAACACCCTTCTCTCTATGAAAACTGTGTGAAACCCTGAACTGAGCACTCTTCCCCTTTAAGATGGCACAGTCCACTGACTTTTCAAAGCCCAGGAGGGCCATATCTTTCCTTCAATCACCCACACACATTTTTGGCAAGCAAATGTGGGCCCACTTTTAAGTACGCCCTTGTGCATTCAGCTATGTCATGCTTTAAACTTCCGGAATATTGTTAAGACAGGCAGGTGGCGGGCATAACAGTGACCACGGGAGCACCCAAGGGAGTGCAAAGCCGCCCCCCCCGCCCCCCGTGCGTGCGAACATGACCCCTCATGGTTTCATCTGGGACACAGTCAGTTTGGCAGGCAACACGAGACAAGTGATAACTGATGGACCTTCCAAGCTTTATAAGTGGCCAAGTTGCTAATGGAGTTCTCTTTATCCGAGAACTATATTTGTAAGGCAGACATGGTGCGAATGAAGGAGAGCAGAGTTTGAGACAGAGGGATGTTCTGTTCGAGTGGAAAGTTTCAACTCCAAAAGACAAAAGCTGATGTTGAGTGTGTAAAAGAAGTTTTATGACAGTGAAGCAACAGCTATTTTTAATTATCTTTCCATCAATTTACAATTGCGATCAGGATGAAGTTTTCTGTCTGCTTTGTGTTTCCCACCATTTCAAACAACTGATGGCAGTCTGGATTCTTCTTTTGATGTTCTTCTTTTGAGAAACTGCCATTTGAGAAACTAAATTTTTGCATGAGGTCAGATTTTTTATTTGTCAAATGTCAAAGATCTGCTTACCCAAACCCTGCTTATCCTCAATAATTTTTACCCCTAAAAGGAACTGATACATTCTTTAATCAGAGGTGCAAAAAGTATTGCGATATCTTATTTAAATAAAACTACAAGTAAAACCCCTCCAATTGTGTATTTACTAGGGATCATCCGATCCGATCTACTGGATTGGTATTGGGTCTGATCCAGGCCAAAATGACTGGATTGATATCGGATTTTTCTTTTAACACCCGTCCGATCCGATACATAAGCCAAAACTATCTCGTATATCCTCAACTTCACTTTGCGCGACATGCCGTAAACACAGGTGAGCTGTTGCTGTGGTTGCCATGTGCCGTGTGTTTTCTTCACATGACGAGAGCGAACAGAAAAGCTGCAGATCTGCATCATGTCTGTGTTTGAATTACTTTACGCTCACACAGGAGAGAGGTAAACACTGAGCGGAGCGTCTGCTAAATGAGTGTCTCAAGGAGTGGCAGCAGAAACAGACATTTCAACACAAGAAACTTAAACATCTGCGGAAGCATCACGGAAAGGACTGTGTGGCCAGAGATTAGTTGGTTTGACTTCAAATGTGTTTTTAATTTATTAGGTTAGAGCTGGTTTAAAAACTTGCTCCCATGTTTTCGGAGATATGAGCTCTCTCTGCGACCTCCGTCAGTTGTGAGACAAACCGGGCGCTCAGAGCTCACGTTTTTTTTCAGCTGATGTTTTTAAATAAAATGTTAACGTTGCACTAAAGCGCTGTTATTTTACATTAAACCAATCTATTTAGTGCTTTTTCCCACATTGCAAAAACTTCCTATTCTGAGTAAAATGGTGCAGATTTTGTCGGCTTGCGGACATAAATGTTCTATGCTGCGCAGTGACGATGCAGTGATGACGCAGAGATGAGGCCGACCAGTAAGATTTTACTACCTGCTAGGACCTGGCCGGGTCCGTTTCGGGAACTGCAGGACCGGAGGTACCAGGCATAGACGTAATTATTATGTCTATGTCTATGTATATGTCTATATAACTTAAGTTGTTGTCACATATTTTCTTTCTTTCTTTAGAGGAGCAGAATAGTTGTTGCACAGTGAATGTGGTGTTTTTAGATGTCAGTATTAAGCAAATTACATCCATAAATGTATTAACAACTTTTAGAGTGACAAAAAGAAGGTATTGGATCGTATCGGACGTTCCTCAATGTTGCAGTATCGGTATCCGTATCGGATCTGAAAAAGTGATATCGAGCCATCCCTAGTATTTACTTAAGTAGAAACACAATAAAACTAGCAGTAATATGCTTCAAATCAAAAATAAAAGTGCTCATTAGACAATAAAATAGCTCCTGTAAAAGCATTACTGTAGTGTCATAAACAAATGCAGTTGTACAGATTAAGCAGCATAAATTGGAAATTTGTTAGTAAAACAGTGCAGTATTTCACTTGACTTACTTGTTTTGATATTCTTTGATGACTTGATATATGGTAACCTTCAGAGTAATATTGTCATAGCGGGCAAGACTGCGGTCCTTATAGATCCGAAACTCAGCTGCAGTCACTGCCTCTCCATCTGGGATCTGAGTCAGATCAAAACGGAACTCCTTGTAGTGTCTTCGTTGGTGAGAAAAATCTTTATCTTTCTCCACTGGGAAAGAAAATAATTTATGATGAACTTCATTTTTACTGGCAACAAATCTTGATTTAAGTTCACCCTCTGAACCGCTCCTTGCGTTGCTCTAAAAGAGAAAATATGGCAGCATTAAAACAGAGAAAAAGTAATTCATCACATCTTCTTTTACCTTCAGGGTCCAATCCAAACATTTTGACTACCAACAAAAGCACTTTCCACTTCATTAAATCAGTCAACTGAATACAGGTAGCAGTTCCCAGACAGGCCCTCTACTGTGTGCCTAACTGCATTCTCTGGCCATGATGAATGGGCTGTCAGTTAAGAAAAACAGGCTGATTTCAATTAAAGACATTTTCGTCTGTTCCTCAAGTGAGAGAAAAGACCAAACAGGATTCCTCGTCATGTGAACATCTACTCTGACCTAATTTCTGACCTCATACTGACCTCCGGTGGGTTTCATACAAATCTCTTAAGAGTGTTTCACAACTTAACCTTAAAGATGAAATATTTCTAAGAGAATAAACACAATATATGTCTTTGTAGACCTATAATTTTTTTTAAATGTTGTAAAACTCATTAGATGTGGAACTGTTTTATAGTTTGATCCACAGAAATAAAGAAAAAAATAGGTTGGTTGCATCTATTTTTGTTGATAAAATAAAAAACTCAAATTGCAGTGAAGTTAATATAAAGTATATTACCATTATGACAAATGGACTCCAGCTACCCTAGCTGGTAGCAGAGAAGAGGCATATGGCTGGCGTCATTGGATGCTCTGACATTGGTGGTGATACCATGCAGTGCATTTTCCCTGATATTTTATTGAGAGAGAACGCCTGCAGATACTTAGCACAAACAGGTCAGAGGTCAGGTCTGACTTTTACCCACTGAGTGTGTTCCATTAAATTAGCCACAGGCAGTAATCTGAAGCAGAAGTACCACTGAGAGCACAGAGCATTTAACTTTCAAATAGCAAAAGATTAAATAATAATAACTTCACTCACTGGTGTAACTGAGCCGTGGGCTTTCCTGATTTGTTGCAAATTCTACTTAAATTCAACTCATTCTACTCGGTCAGTAATAAGATTATTAAGGTGGTGTTTTCATGTTATACATTAAGTCCTCTTGCACAATATTGTGGGTGTTATTGGATTTTTAATAGCTAGTTTCTCATTGATACTTCAAGTTCAAGTGGTCACAGTAAACATATTCAACTGCATGAAATGCCACATAGACATTTTTAAAAGAGTTGAGGTCAGTAGCTATATTTGAGCATACTGTAATAAAGACAGAGCCCCATTGAACACTTCACTGACAGTCCCCAGAACAAGACCAGAACTTTCAAGGCTGGCAGTGTACATGCCCTGGTATAGTGGTAAGTAGAAACAGATGGACTCAAACCAAGGTGAGGGATTATAGTTTCAAGCAGCTCTATACAAATTCTCTATTACATGTTTTACTTGATATTTTAGAAAATGAAATCCTCAACAGTGCAATACCAACCTTATGTAAAGTATATTTCATATTGATTGTTTTATCATTCATTTCAGGTTTAGCAATACTGGATCAAATGCCACTTGGAAGCAAATTTCTATATGACAACAGTAACGTTTTAAATTCCATTGAAGAACAATAAAATTTGTAGATAACCACGACAAATAGCATACAAATGCAGAATAGGCCCACTTCTTTCTATTAATGACAGATTCTCAATTACTGGCATCAGTTATAATATCGCTTCCCTTTTAACAACAGGAAATAATTTAGACCAATTTTCTCAAGGTCAGACAGCCATCTGATAAGTTGCTCTGAACTGCTGGGTTGAGGGTTACAGCTACTGAACAAACATTGTACCGATCAGCTGCTTTGAAATAAAAAAGAAAGCAGCACAAATTGATATTGTCAAAAAGTTTGGCTTATTTGTATAAAATTCAAAATATTTCACACAAGTAATGACTGAGTGGCCACATAAGGACTGATGTGTGAAAATGGGACTTACATGGGCCTATTCACGTTTAGATGTAGAGGTGTCTTAAAAGAGTCGATATAAAAGATACAAAGTGAGAGCAAATTTATCTTTTGCAAAACTTGCGTCAGATTATTCCGATATTAATTCTAATATTTTGATTCTAAACTTATCTGCTAACAGCAACACAACAATCAGGTCAAAAAAACGTCCATTTATGGCTGGATTTCGCGATCGAGTTAATTCAGGTAAACTTAATGTATAAAATAAATATTTGACTTCTAACCAAGAAAAAAGTACATCCACTTTTTAAAATCTTATTAATTTCACTCGATGGAAGGAAATTAAGAGAAGCATCATTTTATTTCTTTGTGCTGTGGATCTTGTAACAAAATAGCTTCACCCTTAAATGTTAATATCAGGAACCTCCTCGGTACAAGTTCGATTAGTTCAGTAATGTATTAATATTGATTTAGGCTACTGAAAACTCTGCAGGCGAATGACCCGAATGGGTGCTATTAAAGTTAATACCACTTACCTAAATTGACAAAACTCATGACCATGTCGGCATCATTGAGGAAGTTGGTGTCGTGCGCTGTGGTGAGCGCGGGGCTATGGCCTAACAGAGGGGCCGCGCGGTAAGGATGTGCCACACGGGTGTAGCTGGCATGCTGGGGGTTGTAGTAACTTTTCCTGGAGTGTCCTTGAGCGCTGGCACCGAAGCTCTTCCCTGCGCCCTGCTGCACCCCCACTACCTCCTCCTCCTCCACGGCCATGGCGTTATAGAGGTCGAGCATGAACAGCGGCGCGGAGGACGCCTGCTTCCCGGGAGAGAAGGGCCTCGGACGGTGAGGCAAGCCCAGGATGGAGAGGATCTCTCTTTGGATCTCCCTGCGTTCGTGATTGCGCAACCTCCTATAAATAAAACTGGAGTGCACATGGTTGTCACTTAAACCGCAATGCGCGCAGGACAGAAAACTCAAACAGCTCCACGCAAGTCCGAGCAGGGCACGGTTCAAAGGTGTAAGCGCTGTCATCTTGACAAATAGCTCACTTCTAGGTGTGAAGGTGAGCTACATCGCACTCAGGGAGAAAAATAAAACAATTTATATCTCTGCCAATACAGAATCATAGACTTTTCATATCAGGAAGAGGCAGCACAACTTTCACGGTGGTAACTGAGGAGGCTTTTTAGCAGTCTGCCTTTCTACAAATGAGGTATCAGCTTGCAGAAAAATCGCCGCTCCTCTCCTGTGCGTAAGGCTCCTGCAGCAGTAGTTACTCCTCCAGGGTCCATCCAAAGTCTCGGCCACAACCTTAGTATTTATGGAGCCGTGACCTCGTCCCTCACCTTACTCCCGTGTGATGAAAAAACACGTAGCTACGCCCATAATGTCGAGGGATAACCCAGAGTTTCCAAGTGGATGAAATGTGTTAAACTGTGTCAAAAAATGAGCAAAGACAAAGGCTCGAGTCATGTTCGCACTCTTCTTTTTTCCCCCTCTCCTTCAGAATGTGTACAGGGGCTATAGCTGCCCTTAGAGTCCATCCCACACTCAACTTTAGTTTTTGCATCCTCCTCTAGCGGCCGCAATAAAACTTCAAGCCGGTCCCATGGTCAATGTGGCGGCTCAGGAGTGTAAAAGGAGACACTTGAAATCCGAGAGGCTGTCTTAACGAGTGAAAGAATAATGACAGAGGCTTTTAAACACCTCAACGAATTGAAGTCCACATGTTTATGGGAAAAGGCTCCAGCTGCATTCATCCACAACAACAAGCACCCTGCTTTAATACTGTATGGATTTTAACATGACGCACGGAAATAAGGTAGAAAAAAAATGTTAGATACTAGCAAACAAGTGCGCCAATAAAGATGTGCTGCACTAGACTACAATGATAGACACAGATCCAAAAACGCCACAAAGACTAATAACACTGCAAATTCAGCAATACACACATCCATTGAAGGTTTTTATTTGGAATGATCCTTATGTATGATTTGGAAAATTACACAAAAAGCAAGACTTTGAGTAGAGAGAGATTAATTTAAAGTATGGATTCAGAAAGCTCCATCCTCAGAGCATTAAGCAAACAACACACTGAAGTAAGCATGCTGGGATAATTACGAACATATATGGGCAGTTTTAATGTGATGGGTGGCTAATGTCCAAAACGCAAAAATGGAAGCGTCGTTCTTTGAGTTAAAGTCATTAGTCTAATGAGATGTTACTATACAGCGCCACCTGGTGTACAAAACCACAACACAAATTATTTTTGAAGTTTCTCGTCAGTCAAACACTACAGACGCTTTCCAGGTGGAGACTCATCCAAGTTTCCTAGAGCAGTGTCCAAAGCAGAAGAGCCAGGGGATGATCTCTTTTCTCATTCTTCCACAGCCATCAACTTCCATCCTTCTCATTGCTCCAGTACAAATGGAAACTCTCACAGCACACAAACCCCCACACCTAACATTTCCACGATTGATCGATGATGATGATGATGATGGAGTGCAGAAATAAAATTTCTAGTTCAAAGGAATAACAGCAAGTACAACACAAACAACTTCACAAATCATTGAGATATTTTAATTTTAGTTTTTTAAAAAAGAAAAAAATCTTACATAAGTCATTTTAACACAAAATAATAAAATTACAAAAGCTGTTTAACACATGTCACTGCTGAAATACAGTTTTTTTTTTATAAATAACAATAAAATACCTGCTACAGTAATAAAAGGCAAGTCTGGGGGACATAAATGATGTAAAATGTAAAGTTAAAATGTCAGCATATTGATAGATGGTGAATCTTTTAACATTTTACATCTGAATTATAGAAACAAATGAATGAATGCATGAATGAGTATTGCAATGGGAGGGAAAGTATTCATTTCTCTTTTGTTTAATCACAATGTTAGCAGTTGTTAATAGCTATCATGCTGAACAGTCAAACTGAATGCTTTATGAAAATAGGCTTACAGGAGCTCATAATCAGCTAGAGCAAATCAAACTCACAGATTTGTGCTGAAACATGAGAAAATTTATAGTAAAGTGATTCACCAAAGATGTAATTTATAGATTATAAAAGTTGTGTGTCTGTGTTTTATTTAGGTTTTCTTTTTAACGGAAAACATATGCAGCACCCACCAAAAACTTAGAGAGTGACATGCAGTGATGTAACACCAGGGGGCAATAAAGGAAAGTGTACCAGCCACACTGACATACAAGAGTGTAGTACAAGAGTTCAAGGTGCTTAGATGAGAGGTTTATAATGGAGCCAATTATTAATTCTTTTACCAACATTAAAACCTCAAAGCATGTTCAAAGACGTCTGAATAATAAAACATAATACCATCAGAGAAGTTGTGATGTGACTGAGATCATACAAAAGTTGTCAGAAGAGGTACGTTTTATTTATGTAACAGAGAGAAACTGTATTGTTGAGATCTTCCTGAGAATGACTGCTTGTTTCCGCCTCAGCTCTAAACTGGTGCCTGCTGTGGCGCTGCATTACATCAATAGTTTGGACCTTTGCTGTAAGGATCCTGCCTCATCATGTTACCATAGCACAGGGATGGATCACACAACCCGGGCTGTCCAGGGATGCCAGGATTACCACTTTTACCCTCTGCTCCATCTAGACCAGGGGGTCCAGGGTTACCTGGAGGACCTGATTTACTGTACCCCTGAGGACCCATTGGACCTGTGAAGAAAAAAATCCTAAGCCATGATTGGTTAAAATGGACAATACACAACAACAACAAATCATATATCAGGAGACTATGAAAGTTACCCAGCAGATTAGGATCCAAATGGCTTTCTGTTAAAAAAAAAATAAAAAGGCGAATGACTAGCAAACATTGGTTACCTGGAGGTCCAGGCAGCCCTTGGTCTCCAATCGTTGCCCGACCAGGGCTCCCCTTCTCACCTTTGAAACCTGGTTCTCCTGCAAACACAAGTGTCCTTGTTCGAGCAATATGCCACATAGTTTTAATAACATACTGCTACTTGAAGCTACCTTTACCTTTGAGTCCATTAATTCCAGGATGCCCTGGTCGACCGGGGTGACCTGGCTGTCCCCTAGAACCACTAAGTCCAGGAAGACCCCTGAGTCCCTGGGGCCCATTTGGACCTGGTGGACCAGGAGATCCAGGCCGACTTTGACATCTTGTGCAGCTACTCTGCTGGTTGCTCAGCAACAATAAGGGCAGTTCAGCTAGGATGATGGACAACAGAAAGTTTTCAGCAGGTAAAAACATGCAGAATCAGCTCATCACTCGGTCTGTAATGATACTCACCTTGAAGAATCTCTCTGCAGATTTGCCGAATGTGATTGTCTGACATTTCACTTCGCTGTAATACAAAGTGATAGATCATGATGGCTGTTTAACAAAATCAGACATTACATCACAATAAAAATCAATAGAGCTGTTAGCACAATGTGTGTCACACATACAGATCTTCCTTCAGGGCCAGGTGGGCCAGGTGGCCCAGTGTCCCCCTGAAACCCTCGGGGGCCAGGTGGGCCTGACTGACCCGGCTGTCCAGGCTGCCCCACTTGACCATCTTGACCTCTCTGCCCCAGATCCCCTGCTGTCCCTTTCTGGCAAGAATACCACCTCAGTGTCAGCAATACTCATAATTATCCAGGTAACATGGAGTTACAGCAATCATTTTATTCAGCTTGGCATACCTCTCCTTTGATTCCCATCGTACCAGGGGACCCCTGTCAATAAAAGTCATGACATTATATTAAAAATCTACACAGAAAAATGGCTCAGAAAGCACCACAGTAATGACAATAACAGACAACCTGCAAAATCACTTTGATACAGGAACATTATTAAAATTTAGTTACATTTGTTCAAAGTGTTATGAGAGAAATTTAGTGTGTCAACACTCATCGTGCTTTTACAGTTTTCCTCAGTTGCTTTGGTGCATTTCTCGAATCATCTTCGCCGTTTGCAAAACAGTAAGTACATTTCTCAAAGCACTTCGTACAAATAGCAAAACACCATAGATTACCTGCAAAAGTCAATCTCTTGCTGAAAATCCTTAGTTCATCTCTCAGCAGTAAATCTCTCTTTGTCATGTTGTCAATATAACTGTACTCTGGAAGGATGTGCTGATGTAAACTATGGCTAAAGTTTTGATGACAATTCTTGTAAATTGTAAGTTACACCTTGGTGTATGTGGGAGATTGATTGCAAGTGACTGGACAATATTCACATTTACGCTTTTACTGTTTGTACTGTAATTTGTTGAAAGACCATGTCCCCGTGATAGAGAAAGGAAAACCCGAGCACAAAGAAAAAAAGACAGAGCCTCATTCTTCCTCTTCTTCCTCCTCCTCCTCCTCCTCCTCCTCCTCCTCCTCGGCTGATTCCAATTCCTTGTCCTTTCATTGTCAGACATTCTAACATACCTGTCAGTTGATGGTTCATGAGATGCAGCTTTGGGCTGTTTCCGAAAAGTGGTTGATCATTGGTTGATCTAATGCTTCACACATTCTTCTTCTTTAGAGAAAGTCAAGATACACCTGGGAGCAATTTACCAATTCAGGACAGGTTTAGAAAAAGGTCTAATGGGAATGTTTAGGAATATACCCGACATATTCTGACAACTTGTTCAACCATTGTGACTTCTACGATGAACTGATGCCTAAATGTTGTGGGGTGTGAGACTATTCAACAGAGACCATTATAATACATTTTGATCAACATGACAAAAGCAGCTGATAATGCAGGAAACAACAGAGAATTGTACAGAATCATTTGGATGGATGTACCAAAGTATTTGCAACTTGTTCAAAGAAATGAGAAATTGCTTTTTTGATGTGCACAAGTGATACAACGATGTGATGATTGAACAAGTAGTTTTGAGAATTTCAATTCTGATCTGAGAAATGAACCAAAGCGACTGAGAAAAACTGTAACTATAGGATGGTATGGGGCATCAAATACAAGTATCAAATACACTGGATAAAAGTGGATACTGGAAACATCAACATTAACTATCAATATCAACATATTCCACTCAATTTGAGGTATATTTTTGTTTACAGAGGTGGTGGAGGTAATGAATGCAGTATATTATATTGTAAACTGTATATTGGCCATTTTTTGTCTAAACTAGCAACTTTAATCAGTACTTTGGCAAAGAGGACCATGAGTAGGAAGTGCTGAAAACTATACTTCTGAATCTCTTTTTTTCAATAACCTAGAAACTTGAATATTTCTATTATATATTATTTTATATTTTATTTCATTTTTGCTGTACATGTTATTCATGTCATATTTTGCATTTTTCATTAGCCTACTTCTTGCCTTGTGTGTTTATTCAAATCTGTTAATTGCTTTTAACATTTTTTAGAACGACACAAAAATACACAAATTACATACAGACAATAATTGGTGCTCAAAAGACAGAAGAAACATCAGGGAAACATCAAGCAAATGGAGTAGTACAGTGTCACTGACAATGTGACCCGAATGATTAATTGTAAAACACAACACACAAGTATGTAAATAAAAAAAAATATATATATTTTTTTTAAAAAAAGGGTAAATAAAAAGAAAACAAATAGAAAATTGGAATTTGAGGGCTATACTTTGAAACTAGTTTCACAGTAGTTGAGAAATGGTTGCCAGATCCTCTCATATGTTTGAAGGGAACCATTCACGGCATGTCTTAAATGTTCCAGTTTTAAGTGGGACATGATTTCCTCCATCAAACTCTTCAAAGATGGAGGAGCTGCTTTCTTCCAGTTAAGAAGTATCAATCGTCTTGCTAGTAATGTAATAAAGGCTATTGTGCTAGCCTGATCCACAGTCACCAAAATATTCTGTGGGACTACTCCAAACAAAGCTGTAATACAATTTGCCCTGATATTTACCTCCGCCAAGGAGGTTATGTTTTTGCCGGGGTTTGTCTGTCTATCTGTTGGTTTCCAAAATATCTCAAAAACTTATGGACGGATTTGGATGAAATTTTCAGGGATTGTCCAGATGGGGTAAGGAACAAATGATTAGATTTTGGAAGTGCTTCCAGATCACCGTCTGGATCCAGGAATTTTTTGAAGGATTCTCCCCACAAAGTCTCTCCTCGAAGGCGGCCATGTTGATAAGCTGGCGTGAGCGCAGTGCAGTTGCTTGTATTGATTTTTACGCATGCGCACTTGCTCACCCCTCCGTGCCCAGGCGACGCGGTCACATTTTTTGAGCTGCACGCGGACGCCTTCGCGCCTGTCTGCTCGAGCGCTTGCTGACGTCTTCGATGATTAAATTTACGTGATGCAGACCCTCGCGCACATGCAGACGCAGAAAGTATGAATTGGCCTTAACAGTGCTTGACGGAGGTCTGTGCTCTCCGAGTGCTTTTTTAGTCTTCTTACATAAGAATGAAATTGTTTCAAATATTCCTTGCCAAAAGGTACAGAGATTGGGACAGACTCAAAACATATGACTCAAATTGGCAGGTCCATGACCACACCTTACACAGGATGAATCAGCTTCAGGGTACAACTTT
>OOFC01042240.1:0-32154 GCA_900323345.1 Pseudochromis fuscus | reverse complement strand
TGGTAAATGGTAAATGGAGTACATTTATATAGCGCTTTCATGACCTGAGCTAGGTCCCAAAGCGCTTTACAACGCAACTCATTCACCCATTCACACACACACATCACACACCAATGGCTACAGAGCTGCCACGCAAGGCGCTAGCCACCATTGGGAGCAACTTAGGGTTCAGTGTCTTGCCCAAGGACACTTCGACATGTGGACAGGAGGAGCTGGGGATCGAACCCACAATCTTACGATTCGAAGGCGACCCACTCTACCAGCTGAGCCACAGCCCCCCCAAATAGACTTAAATCCAAGGAAAGATCATTTTCACAGTCAAGAAAAGGCAACTAATATCAAACTATTTCAAAGTCAGACTTGACAAATCCACATTGAACACAGTGACCTCCACACACAGTAGTGATATTAACACCAACACTGGACGTAATCATGGATATAATTGACCTATAAAATCCTGTCACACCTGCTGTTCTCAGAATGATAACTGTGGCTGATTAATCACTCAAAACCTTTATTAATTAAAGCATTTGGCAATTAGACCTTGAGCTCAGACACAGTTAGACAAAAACAAGCTTCTTTTGGGGAGTTGTGTAAATTAAATCAAATTCCTGTAAAATACTCTGGGGAGAACTTGATCTTGTATCTTTAGCCTATATTCTGAATACAGTAGCATCTATCGTACATATGCTGTGTGTCCGTCTGTGTAGGTGTTTTATATAGAGAGAAACCCAGTGCTTTACACGGCCTTTATCCTGTTTTGTAAGCTCGCTAAACCAGACTCAAATATGTAACTTCAATATAGGACTGAAAACACAGATGAAAGAGTTCAGCTTTTACCATAAACTACATCATGGCATCCTTATGATATGTTCTTTTTCTTCTGTTCCCATAGCAACCAAACAGTGCTTCACCAGTTCTGCTGCCCGGCCCCAGAGGCCCCCGAGGGCGAGACCTCTACTGCCTGTGTCCCCAGGTAAGACGACTGCATCCTTGTAACATCTGCACAAATGTTTTCTTTATTTACTTATTTGTTTACTTTGAGCAATTCTACTTTTTCTTTTCTTTTTTTTTTTTTTTTGTAAAAATTTTAATTGCAGCCACTTGTCATGCATCCTGTTTAATAGGCGGTGCTGCAGTAGCTATACCCTAGTCAACACAACTACCCCAGCAGTGGTGTCTAAGTTGAAGTGGTTGTAAAGGCTTCAGGTTCAACCAGGGGACAAGCTGCATTTCTTCCCCCTCCGTGATAACAGTGAGTCAACAGGAGGGAGACTTAAAATTCAAGAGCCACAGAGAGGGAGTCACTCCGAAACTGTTTTAAATATGTCACAACAGCTTGGGTTTTGAGTCTTGTTGAGGCTGAGATTGAAAATCAAAGAAACCCTGGATGCAGTTTATTATTTCTAAACAGTGTTAAAGCCATGTTTGTCAGACTGCTGCGATAAATACACTGGGAAACAGTCGAAAATATTCAAATCAATAACATCAAGATCCCATTTCCTGGAAAGCGGTCAAGTACTGAAGAATTGGGAAAATATTACATTGAGCTTAGTAGGCAAAGCAGATTGATGATGCTGTTATCTCTTAGTACATGACAGCGATAGCACTCACGCTGCCAGTTAATACGGGTTTATTCCAAATAGTCTCTTTTATCTCAATAACAGTTTTACAAGTTGGCCAATTTAAAAGCTGAGATGTTAGTTTGTGGTAATCTGCACCCACAGTCCTGGAAAATATGAAAACTAGAACCACTAATAATTAGTTGCAATAATGAGTCTGCTTCTGTACAAGTATTGGCTGGCTGGGGTGGCTTTGAAAGAGCGTATTAATTAATATTTAGTGTTGAATAGACAGTCTGCAAAATAGAGAATTAGATAAGCAAGAACAAAAAGCAATGATAAACGGCATTGACAAGGTGTTATCCCTTTCAAGAAGAATTGACGGCACAAAAATCCGTCTGCTTTTATTTACCCGAGTGCACTCGACCACCGGAGTTTCACTGACAATTATGGCATTCATCTCGCCAAGCCGCATCAATAGCAATTAAGCCATCCGCCCCACCAAAAAATGGTTTGTTTGTTGTGGACCGCACGTTTCACAGGAATTGCTGTGCTGCATTGTCTGGGAGAAAATAGCAGATACGCAAAAAAAAAAAAAAAGTGTATTGATAGCAAATCATAGCCCCCACGGTGCTGGACACAATAAGTGGCAGAAGGCTTGCGGACCAACAAGCACCGACACAATCACACTTTAAACACCTCAGAGCCCCGTGTGGTATTAAATCAGCCGCATGGATGGACTGAAAGGGCGGAGAAAGGGAAAGCAGGGAACTCTCATTACGAGCTTTGTTTGCCACTTTAAAGAGGAGAGGGAGGGGGAAAAAAAAGCTTCATGAAGCCATTTATCAGATAAATTGTCAGACAGCCTGGTGACTGTCTCAAAGCCCAAGTCTTCTACAGTATCTGTTGTCACAAAAGTCACCGCATGCCTTTATTAAATGCAAGGAGAGATCCTATAGGCAGTGGTTAAAATGAGACAGGAGTGACTCTCATAGGATCAAAGCTGGAGGGGGAAATTGGAAAGGCTGACTAAAAAAAAAAAGAAAAAGACGACAAGAATCGATCAGCAGCTTGAACTTTCCCTGATAGGAGGCGTTTGCGGCTGTTGTGTGTTGTGATTGCTTTGTGCTCGGGGACCATTAGCTAAAGGTACAAACAAAGTGCACAACAGAAGGTCCTTGCTAACTTGTCAACCCCTCCAAGACCTCAAAACACCCCCGCCGCCAATCTCTGAAGCGAACCACTTCAAAGCAGGACTCTCTGGGGCCGAGACAGAAAGCAGCTTGTGGTTTTTTTTTGGTTTTTTTTGTCCTTTCTTTTTCAGTTCTCGTCGCGTCTTCTCTCTTTTTCGAAAAGCTGTATTCTGTTGTTGTTGATTTTTTTGTATTTCCGCATTGTTGTCAGTGATTTGTTGGTCATCTACTCACGTGGCATCACCACATCACGGCGACATAACTCCGCACAGCACCCACACCTCATTGCATCCGTCATCCATCCATGCTCACTTCATTCGGGCTTGTCTCTTCACTGTGGTCACGTTAAGTTTCAAAGAGTCATGTATGAATATTACCATGTAACCAAAAGTTTCAATTATGTATGTAAAACGACCATAATGCATTGATGTGTGTACTGTAGGGTCTTTTCCCATGCTGGAAACTGGTGAGCCTTCTTGTTGACACATGTAATGCATCTGTGTTCATGTGAAAAAAAAAAAAAAAAACTTATCATGTTGCATGCTTTGGCTTGGCAGTGATCAGAACATAGCTCCCTGTCTATCTGTGTGTGGGTGTGTGTTAATGTACGTGTGTGTGCCAGTGCGTCACTCGGTACACATGGCATACAGTAGATAAATTTACATACTCACACACAACACTGTACACCAGATGAGTAGGGAAATCCTTAATAGATAGGCCAAAGATATGAGTCAACGTCACTTAACCCCAGTATTTATTTTTTGTTTTTATTTACACATTTTAACCCTCAAGTGTCCCATTTATTGTTATTTTTAAAGGGCAAATATCTGCAGCAGGGGTTCCCTAACCTTTTTTGCACCACGGACCGGTTTAATGTCGGCATTATTTTCACGGACCAGCCTTCAAGGTGTGGCAGATAAATACAGCAAAAATAAAATAACACAGCCCGCATAAAAACTGAATGTTTCCACATTGACAGACAAAAGTTAAGTCAGAGAGAATCCAGTCGTTTTTCAAAATAAAACGTCTGTCAGACTCTAATAATCAATACAATGGAAATGATCTATTCTTTCTGTGCGACCCGGTAACAAATGCTTCATGGATTGATACTGGAGTGGTTGGGGACCCACTGGATTAGAGGACACTCTCTGCATCCAAGCAATATATTAATTATATCAATGGGATATGATGTGAATTGTCAAAAATACAGACCAACACAATGAAGGTTTGAGAGATCATCGTTTTGGTTTCTCAGCGTATTTGTTGGATGTAAATAAGATGTAAAATGATTGATGTAGTGAGTTAAGACGTGGGCTATTTGACCTCTGTGTTTTTATCCCTCTGTTTTGTGCAAGTGGTAATATTAAAAGGATGTAAAAAGCAGCACTCAGAAAGTTCAAACCTCCATCAGTGCTTCACTCATCTGTACTGATGCTACAGTCTGAACACTGTTGCCCTCCTGTGGTGAAATAACAACATTATGTTAAAACATTGGACCATTACCACCACCTTGGCAGAGTGTCCGATCCTAGCTGTGGCCATGGATGTACAGCCGAGTTTCAACTCACAGAAAAAGCAATGCTCTTTTAAAGTGGACTTAAGGATGTTTATTCATGATTGACATCAGACATAAAAGTATAAATCACACTTCAAAAATATGTTTGTCATGTCTGATTTGAATGAGTTATGAAGAAATACTGTGAAATGTGATGCAAGCAGCAAACCCTGAGTGGATTCAGTTGCCTTGCATGATTGAAGGGCTCCACGGCAAACAAGGCCTCATTAGCATATAAAAAAGACAAGTCAATGGCTTTTATGTGCACTGCTACCACTTCAGGAGCGAATGAAGCCGTCTTCCACTGACGAGACAGACAAAGTGCAATCATTGATATTTCATTTGCACCGCTCCTTCGACTGAGAGTAATTCAAGCCTCCGTGTCGGAGAGGTCAGCTCGGAAAAGGGCACCGGAGTGAGCTCCTGCAAGAACTCAATGTACTGATTTGCTCGCACTTAGTTTGTATCTGTCTGCTCCTGGGGAATTTTATCTGATTAGTTAGGAAGCCGGAAACAAGCAGGTATTAATAATACAGTGTGTGTGGGATCATTTAAATGAGAAGCAAGTTGTGAACTGGAAAGGAAAGTGAGGATTTGCACTGTCACATATAATGAGGACCCCAAGGAGGCTGGAAACTGGTCGTGACAGCGTGGTCACTCTTGCCAGGCTTCAGGGAGGCACCGGAGGGTTTAGAGACTATAGAGGATTTGTATTCAGGGGTCACAAAGTCAGATGTATAACCACTCATGGAAGGGGCTGATTGTGTGGGATGGCCACAGCCTTTCAATTAGTAATGTTCAAGCCGTCTTCTGCTGCAGTGTGCTAAACCTGCACTTGGGAGTTTTGTTGTTACTTTTACAGTTTCAGTGGGGACCTGAGGTTTAACTTTCCGCTTTGCAGCAAAACTGAGAAGTGCTGCGGTCAACACGCAGAGCCCCAGAAACCTAATAAATGGAGGGAAATAGTATTAGTAGAATATTCCAGCACAGAGAAAGGCACAGCAGAGGAACTATAAATAATGACACTTAGGAAGATGCCCGGTGGACACGCCGCAGGTACGCTGTGAAGAAAAACCTTAAAAAATGTAATTTTCTGGCAGCTAGGGTGCCAGAAAAACAAACAAATAAAACTAAAAACAGTAAATAACCAACTCATAAAAGCACAGTCAAGTTTGTAGGCTTGTGTGTTTCTTTTTAATGGTTAATAAAGGCAATTTACATGTGTAAAAACACTGAAAAAAAACATGTTTATTCAGTGCTTTTGTTTTGAAAACCTTCTGTAATTAACTATACAAGAGATCAAAGCTAATGCTTCATTTTATGGTTAATTGTCTGTAATTGTGTCAGATTTTTATAATACGTTGGCAGCAGAAATTTAAAGTGTTGATTCATTTATTATTTGTTCTGTGAGATGAACTAAAACTTCTTTTTTTATTTCTTCACAGTGTCTTTTACATTTTTAATAATGTTTTTGTGTATTAAAAAAAAATCTAGAGTAGAACTGTTACCTTTTATGCTTGTTTTCACGTGTATGCAAAAAGTCTTTAGTAAAAACCACTAATTAACACAATAGTTGAACTCTATTTAAATATTGAAGACTCACACACACTCACACACACACTCACTCATGACATCTCAGTGAGTCAACAGTGTGTAGTCAAGTGGCTTAATTTGAATTGTTGCACAACAAAAACATTGCAAGGCTCAGTATCTGGCAGCACTGGATGGCACCGCCTGTGCTCAGATTTATGTTCACACTTTGATGCCACTGTGAAATTTACTCAAGTGTTTGGGACCAAATCATTTTTCAAGTGTTACGGGGGATCTGTAGCACTGTGCGCTCCTCCTTCAGGACTATATTTTCTTTGCTGAAGGTGGTAACTGCAGTGTTGTTCTGTCAGCACAACCTGACATTTACAGTATGTGTAGGAGACATATTGTCAGCTGGTACATTGGGAGGTGTTGTTGCTGCTGCCACTAGGTCAGTGAGAGTGCAGCTGTACTCTCACTGCTACCTTTAAGAAACGGCAAATAAATTGTTGGCTTGGGTTGATTACAGTTGTCACTTTGAACTTATGAAGTCACTGGTGTAATATCTGAGTGTGACACAGCAGAAACACAGGACACACAGACACTGAATACAAACAACAGGACTGGATATTGAGTACTGAATGTAGTGGATGCTCCAATATGAAGTAATGAGGTGAGTCCAGGTTGAAACTTTTACTTCGTCGTGAAGTGGAAGCTTCTAATAAACACATGCGACGGATGTTTCACCTTTAACTCTTTACTGCTCACATTAACGTTTACAGAATGGAAAACAAACGGAAAAATCACGGACTTCTGCTGTTCCCGTTTACAACATCAAGTCACACAGAATTCGCTGACTCGAGAGAACTTCAAAATAAAGGTATTTCCTGTCGAACAGGAAATATCCATCAAATCATGCAGTTAGCAGGTTTTTACACTGTGAATAAGCAAATAATATCAATATCAACAATCTGCTTCAATAACTGTCTGCATTAACTAACAACTTACAAATCAATAAACAATTCATAACAGCCTCTTTGTCTCACACACACACACACACACACACACACACACACACACACAGCCTGTCTTACCTCTCCTCGGTGTCCCACGTAGATGAAGGCACACATGGGCTGGAAGGCCCCGGTGCCACAGGCCAGGAGGTGGGTGCGGTTGTACGGCTGCAGGAGGCGAACAAAGTTGGCGCACTCCGTCTGCAAAACACAAGCAAACACAATAAAAGTCTATCTCAAAGATTTATGTCGGGGGTTTGGTGAATTGAATAAAGAATCATCTCTTTTACAACGTCCACTTTAATAAAAACAAAGTCTCTACCACAAGGACTGTGGTGAAATCAAGGTTTCTGAAGGCAGAGCTTTAAGTTTACAATATGGGTCCTGACATGTATAAACCCTCCATTAAAGAATAGATTGAAAACATGAGTTAAAGATGCATTTATTTAGTTGTCATGATGCAGCATGCTCATGTGCAGGAAGTGAACTAAATTAACACACAGTAACAGAGGAGAACCCTAAATAAATCAAATCATGGTGATTTTCATCTGTAAATATCCAGAAAAGTTGATTTCCAGGGTACTGAAGAGAACCAAGCTGATTTCTTCAAAAGCCTTATTGATGCCACATGTTGTAATGAGGCCAAGAAAAAGGAGCTTTATTAGATGAAATGTGATACCCTGCACTCAGAGGACTCGTATCTCTGATGTCTGGACGTCAGCCAAAGCGACGTGCTGATATTAAAGAAGCACTTTCATCACATTCAGGTCAGAAAATCTTCAGAAACATCAGGACAATCTGCTGGGTGCTGATGTGGGAATGTGGAGGATTATTCCAGTTTTCACATGAAATGTTACGGCGATAACAAGGACGTGAAGAAGACAGATAATCAATTCAACTCTGACTTCTGATGTGTGTTTACGACCCTTTAAAACACTTTGTCTGTTTCTCATTGCATTGGCACAAAGGAGCGGGAACAAAAGAAGTGGAGACTAAAGGAAACAAGTGTCGGGACATTTGTTCTCCACACAGAGGTCCAGAGGAAGCAGAGGGCAACGACCACTTCCTGTTCCCCGTCTGAACCAGCAGCAGCCGAGAGGGAAGAGATCGAGCAGCTGCCGACCGGCGAGGTAACCAGGTCAAACTCATATCTGCACAGTGATGGCGGGGGGTGTGTTTATGTGTGAATCCTGAGTTTGATCAATACACACAAAAAAAATGTTCTTGTTTTTATCCAGAACTTTACTAAAGTACATGCTGAGTTAATTCAACCCAGTAGGATGGGCTGTTTCTATCAAGTATTTTATTGTATTAACCAAAAATTTTTTTGCGTTTGTTGTTTTTACTGAACTTTTGGATCTTTTTACCCTGTATATTATTGTTTTTACCCAGTGTTTTATTGTTTTCTACCCAGGATTTTGCCATTTTTACCCATTTTATTTAGGGATGGTCCGATCTGATCCACTGGATCGGTATCGGATCCGATCCAGGTCAAAATGACTGCATCGGATATTGGATTTTTCTTTTCGAACCTGTCCGATCCGATCCATAATCCCAAACTATCTCCTATATCCTCAACTTCACTTTGTGCAACATGCCGTAAACACAGGTGAGCTGTTGCCATGGTTTCCATGTGCCGTGTGTTTTCTTCATGTGACCAGAGCGAAGAGAAAAGCTACAGAGCTGCATCATGTCTGTGTTTGAATTACTTTACGTTCACGGAGGAGAGAAGTAAACACTGAGCAGAGCGTCTGATAAAAGAGAGTCTGAAGGAGGAGCAGAAACACACATTTCAACACAAGAAACTTCAACATCTGCAGCAGCATCAAAGGACTGTGTGGCCAGAAATCAGTTGGTTTAACTTCAAATATGTTTTTAATTTATTAAGTTAGAGCTGGTTTAAAAACTTGCTCTGACGTTTTCGTAGATATGAGCTCTCTACGACCTCCATCAGCTGTTCAACCAACCAGGCGCTCAGAGCTCACATTTTTTTCAGTTGATGTTTTTAGATAATATTTTAACTTTGCACCAAAGCCTGTTATTGTACATTAAACCAATTTATTTAGTGCTTTTTCCCACATTGCAAAAACTTGCTATTCTGACTAAAACGGTGCAGATTGTATCTGCTTGCAAGCACAAACGTTCCTGCTGCGCGGTGATGACACAGTGACGCAGTGAAGAGTCCGACCAGTAAGATGTTACCACCTGCTAGGACCTGGTCTGGTCCTTTTCTGGAACCTCAGGAGTAGAGGTACCAGGTATAGACATAATTATTATGTCTCTGTCTATGTCTGTATAACTATGTCTATATAACTGTGTCTATATAACTGCAGTTGTTGTCACATATTTTCCTTCTTTCTTTAGGAGCAGAACAGTTGTTGCACAGTGAACATGGTGTTTTTAGATGTCAGTAGCAAGCAAATTACATCCATAAACGTATTATTAACAACTTTTAGAGTGACAAAAAGAAAGTATTGAATCGGTATCAGAACGGTATCGGTATCGGACATTCCTCAATGTTGAGAATCGGTATCGGTAACAGATCTGAAAAAGTGACATCACAATTTTATTCTTCCGTTTTTACTCAACATTTGGTTGAATCCACCTATTCTTATATCCAAGTATTACCAATATATTTCTATTTAAAGACCCACAATTACTTGCATTTAGTGTGATTTTATTCATTTTGAGTAGCTCTCCATCCATCGTCTATACCCTCCAATACAATTGGGTCACCCAGCTGGCAGTGGGTGAGAGGCTGCCAGTCCATGGCAGGGCTGTATGTAAGATATTTCCTGTCAGATTTGTGTTGGCATTTCCTTGATGCTTCTTTTTGTTGCATGTCAGGTCCTAAATTAAGATGAGCAACTTTAACCCCTTAACCCCTGAGCTCTTATTTTGAAATTTCAACTATAGAAAAATACCAGAGACAGGTCTCAGGGTCCCCCAATTTCGGGACCTTGCTTTAAAAGGTTAAATCTCTCCTTGTGCAATTTTACAGTCAATACACATTTTATGCTGTTGTGTAGCTGTAACACTTTCTTAACTTGGTTTTAAACTTTCTAAATGTCAGAGCTGACATCTCCCCCTCACATTCATTCCTGTGTCTTACCACCACTGCACTGTGATGGTGCAGGGTGTCTCATCTATCTCCACGTCCTCCTTTGATTTCTACGAATGTTTTCCAGCGTTTTGCGTGTGGCCCCTTGTTCGTCTCACAGTCGCCGTCAGACACTCAGCATTTGTTGATCATTTCCTCGAGCGCTGTGCAGACCTGAAGTAAACCGTGTGGCCGCGCTCTGAGAAACAGTTTACATTGGTGTGCTCCTCTCCTCTGCTGCTGCCTCATTTCTAGGCCAAACAAAACCAGGCCAGCAATAAAC
The DNA here is from genome assembly GCA_900323345.1 of Pseudochromis fuscus. Taxonomy (NCBI): domain Eukaryota; kingdom Metazoa; phylum Chordata; class Actinopteri; family Pseudochromidae; genus Pseudochromis; species Pseudochromis fuscus. Next base: position 21,918 of record OOFC01042240.1, on the reverse strand, counting down.
ACACACACATTTATATTAGGAATGTTTTTAATAAATCTAAATTTACGACTAATTATTTAATGGGCGAGCATCTGGTTTTAAACATGGAGGATGAAGGGATTTCAGAGAGTACATCTGGCCTGGGCTTTAAAGGTTTTCTGTTTCCCCAAAATTATTTATTCTGAATTAGTGTTGGATCCTTTGCTTGTGTAGAATTTATCTCCTGCTTACTGGGGTCATGTCCTGGAGGGATGAATGTAAAGACAGGACTTTACTTTGTGTCCATATGTTGTTAAAGAAGATGTACAAGGTTGAGAGGATCCCGATGAGGGAATGAATAAAACTCTGCCTCTGCCGTGTTTCCGTTCAGCTACTCAGGGAGTCGTCTGTGTGGCCTCGCAGAGCAACCAGTGAAATGTTGAAAAGAGGAAATATGTCTCTGCTCTCCCACTCTGGGATTTTAGGCTTTTACATTTTCTGTGTGGTCTCGCTGAGATTAAGTGGCGATAAAGGGAGTGGTGTTGAACACAAAATGAAGTGGTTTGATGAGTAAAGCTGGTTTCGACTCTCTGGGAGATCCCGGGGAGTAGTCCCAACATCCAGCCAGGATTTCAAATCGCTGCGTAAATAGCCAAAGTCGGGACAAGTCGGTGGAAACAAAAAGCTCGCAGTGCTCACGTATTAACCTTTAAATATCAGGGGAAGATCGGCTGACCACAAATAACTCACTCCCAGCAACACCATCCACACATTTGAAACTCTGACACTGCCCACCAAAGCCACAGCTGTTTGTCTTGGGGGTTAAGAAAAGGAGCGTGTAGTATTTTACACACTGAATTATGACTCCTTACATCTGACACATATGTTTTATTAACATAAACAAACAAGTAGACTGCCAAGTAGCTCTGGCAGCTTCTCCTCATATCTACAGTTTACTAGAGAGATTTCCCTCTGAGCATCGTGCAGGGGCGGATACACTTGGTCCTGAAGGGGAACAGGAAACATGCTGCGCAAAGGCTGATTCAAGCATCATGAAGACACATCTCACATTTGTAACCATGCAAACTATTTGGGTCAACAGTTCAGTGAGGTCTGATGATTTTAACTCAGTGGAGACCTCCTGCCTCCATCAGCAGACATGTGTTGGGAGGCGGCGCTGCCCTGTTCCAATATGGCTGCCACCAGTGAGGTACCACAGAGAACTACCTGTGTTTATTTTGTTGAATGGTAGAAGCAAAGAAAAAACGTCTGATGGGACTTGTGATGTTTAGATGTGTTTCTAACCTAAAACAAAGCTGCTTTCAGAACATATGATTGTTTAATGTTACATTATATAGTAATGTTTACAGATTACACCTGCAATGTTGGTTTGATGATTTGAACACTGCACTTCTAATGACAGCTCAGGTTTTAAAGTTTAATGGCAAATGAAGATGTGAAAAAATAATTAAACTGTGCTGCTGGTTAGAGGTTACGATGAAGCTCTGTCATCTCAGTAGTTGGATAAGAAATCCACAGACCAACATATATTTCATGGTGATTTAAAAATATAAGAAATTGAGCTGAGACTGAGAATAGAGACAAATCTTCCTCTTGACTGAAAGAAACAGAGATCATGATGAAATCTACTCTTTTTTGGAGAAACTGAAACATGAACAGAACCACAGTCTGAAACTAGTTTACATCATGGTTTGTTTTGTTTACAGTATAAAACATGTGATTACAATCTGCCTGATGCATCAGTACTCTCCATCGCTTTGTCGTCTGAAGGTCAGTTTCTGTTGAGATAGGGTTCCCAATATTTTAATATAAATGTCCAGGACATTTCAGGGTCATCTGGTGTGATGATCAATGGGAATCATAACATAGACCAACATGTTACCATATGGAGGTCTCCTTAAAACAGGCAGAGCTGTGTGAACCTTTAGCCACCATAGATGAAGACTTTTGTCTTTGAGAGTCTAACTCCTGATGTCAGCTGTTAACCAGCTTAACGTTACTTCTGTTGAGACAGTACATCATGGACCTGCCTCTACTTTATCCAGTCCCTGAAGATTAACTAACATCAGCTGTAGCTGTGAAAACGATCATGAAAAGTTTTAATTATTAGCATGTTAAAAACTGAACCTCTTAAATCAACATTTCAGTATCCGAGTGATTTTATCCCAGTTTTTCCTTCACCGACCCGACAAGGCTCATGGTGCATTTAAACCCCCACAACTCTGTGATGCATTCAGGGAATTTCAGTCTGTAAACTGTCAACTTCACCTGCTTCGTGAAAAATGTTTGAGCTAACTGTACAGATCTCTCAGTTAGCATTTAGCAAAAGACAAAACCAACAAGGGCATTTGTCCTTGTTTCTCTAAACAATCCAGGAGCTTTACAAGGTTGTAAAATGGGTCTTAAAAATGTCAGGTTCTCCAGGATTTGTGGGAACCCTGCAGGATAATCTGGATGCTCAGTAATATGTTGTTTTGGTCTGAAACACCGAGCAGGAACGGTCAAAGTTTGAGACACCAATGAGATGCAGCTTGGACAAAATGACTTTGGTCAGCGGCCAGTTAATCACCGATGTCCTTGGAGCACGGTGGTGCAGCTAGCGTCGAGCTAACAGCAGCCAAACATGTTTTACTATGACTGACCCGAGGAGGGAGAGGCCGGTTTGGACATGGAGAGAAGTTTCCAGGATAAACAGCCAATGTTCAGGAGAGAGGACTCTGTGATTCTGTAATACTAACAGGAAATGAGGGCCGACACACACACACATGCACACACTGAAATGCGCACATGTCCGAGACGACAGTGAACAGGACCTCACACACAAACACGATGGGGGCAGTTCAAAGCTGGACAGCTGGACGAACGTCTCCGTCCAAGCCTTTGGTCTCAGCAGCTGTTTGATCCTCAAAGAAACCAGTTGACTTGATTGATTTCCAAACAGAGCTGAAAACATTCAGTCATGGTGAGAAACTCTCGCCAAAGTACATGAGATGGTTTTTCCCCTAATATCTACCAACTACTCCCATCATGGAACCAATCAACTGTTCAGTCCAGTGCAGAAAACCACAGGCACCTACTTGATGTTTGGGCAGATGAAGGACATTCATCCACATCTGCAGCATCGTTCTTATTAATATTTAACAAAAACAGTGGGAAACAGCGGAGGAGGAGCTGCCATCAGATCTGGAGCCCAAATGTTTCAGTGTTTGTCTTGTGTTAAATATAATGTCAGACTTTACAGATTTATGGAGCTTTCAGCAGGAAACAGAAACATTTAATCAACTCCAGTTAATATAGAAAAGGCACAAACAGCTCACTGCAGCCCCATCATGTGCTGCTGCTGCTGCTGCTGCTGCTGCTGCTGGAGGAACTGTGTTGTAATAATTCTTCAGTAGTTGTACTCGAAATGTACTTTTACCATGAACTGTATATAAGAGGATGTAGCCATGGGAGCTCCAAACTGAAACCACTGTAGAAGTTAAGAAACACCACTGAGGACCCTACATGTTGGCTCAATCAGTCAAAACAAAAATGGACATTTCCGTCTTCTTCTCAGTGATCTGGTCCATCTGAAAATCATTAAGTTGATATTAGGCTGAGAGAAGGGGAGGGGTCAGGGTCGTGGTTAGTTTGATTGACAGCTCTGATCTCCAATGATTTACAGCTGGTTTGGAGGCTCAGTCACCAGTGAACTCCAGTCTCATACACATTGGACAGTGACCTCATGTTCAAAGGTCAGACCCGCCTCCTCACTCCTCCCTTTATATCCAAATATGGTCACTTCTGGCACCAAAGAACCAACATGGTGACATGCAAATACCAAACTCAAATATTGACTATGTCCATCCAGTGACGCTGCATGACAAAGTGATTATTATAATAACAATAATAATAATAGTAATAGTAATAATGAATTTTATTTATTGAGCACTTTTCAAAGTAAAAGTTACAAAGTGCTTTCCATTAACCTTAGAACACTAATGTTAAAATTAATAACACCATCACTAACGTCGGGTGTATTTTACCCGATATAATATCCCCGATAAAATACAGTTTTCATCAATTTATGTAAAAATACCACACTGTGTACCATACTAAAATACAGCACACAGAAAGAAATCAAGAAAAACTAAATAAAATAAAATAAAACAAAGCTACAATTTGACTTGAATAAAACTTATATAAAATCAGGAAAGGCTCTCCAATAAAAATGTATTCAAAGCAATGACTTAAAAGAGATCACAGAATAATGATGAATGAAACATGTTGTTGTGTGGCCTGCTGAATACATGCATATACATGATTTTGTCTTGTATTTACCTTTATTTAAAGATAAGAATCAAATAATAATCACCACGAGGAGGGTGTGATTACTGACTCCAAAACAAAAACAAAACACAGACCTTTCACACTTCAAATGTCAGACGTTGGCCTCCTGCTGTTTGTTTATCCACAGTATTCACCGCATCCTGACACTGAGCTGATGTGATGATCAGTCCGACGGTACGCACCAGATGCAGACACATGAAGCAGAAGAAAATGTGCTGACAGCCGGAGCAAGACGCCACACGCTCAGCTGCAGTCAGCCAGTGCCTCCCTCCTGCCTGGTATTTATTTGTTGGAGCCGTGATTAACGATCGAGGTCACGAGGCTGTGACGCTGAGTGAAAACATGTTTCAGGTGGTACACACTTGTCGGCAGAACCTTGTGGCAACGCAGAGTTTCATTAAAGAGATAAAAAAAAAAATACATTCCCTGGATTTATTCATGAGTCACTGACTAATGATGTCAAGACATGAAGAGTCCTGCTGCTGAACAACTGCATGGATTTAATACATGTTTCCAGAGGTTTCCACCATCTTCAACAAGCTGTTTCCAAGGTGATTTTTTTTTAAAAAATTGTTATTATTATATTAATATATCAGGCATATGTGAGGTTTTTTATGTAAGACATTATCTCAGAAAATATTTGAGTTTTTTCATTTGTAAATTTGTGATGTTAATTTCATGTTCAATTTCTGAAATATTTGAAGGTTTTTAATGTAACTGTTCAACTTTAAATTCACTAAATATTTTACTTTTTAAAAACATGAATTTGCAACTTTAATTTCAGTGAATAATTGAGTTTTTGGGTATTATTTTCAGAATACACTTGACTTTCAGGAAATATTTTTAACTAGAATTTCAGTGAATATTTAAATGTAAATTTGCAACTGATGTGTAAAGGGAGTAAATATATTTATTTTCAGAATATAGTTGACTTCAGTTAATATTCACATTTTTTTTGTAGTAAAGTCTCGACTTTAATTTCAGAGAATATTTGAGGTTTTTTCATAAATTTTCGACTTTATTCTCACAAAGTAAATTTCAGAATATTATTTGACTTTTTGGAGTCTATCTATCTATCTATCTATCTATCTATCTATCTATCTATCTATCTATCTATCTATCTATCTGTTATTTCTCATGGATTTGTAAAACCACAAGACAAAATGCCTTAGTCTGTCATGAGTGTAGAGATCTCACAGTTTGTACTCGGTCATCATGGAAAATAATTTTGTGGTGGTTTTTTGCTCAGTGGATTTCAGGACTTTTTACTTGTTTTCTTTAATTTCCAGGAGTTTTCCAGGAAAGAAAAAAAGATCTAAAAAAATCCAGGATTTCCAGGACACATGGGAACCCTGGTTCTGCGATCCACAAACTGGGGCTATAGTCTCCAAATGCAGCGGCATGAGTTTGAATCCAGCCCATGGCCATGTACTGCATGTCATTCCCCTAATCTTCCCCCTGTTTCCACTGAAGCTATTTGAAAAATAAAAAAGATCAAAAACAAACTAAACTTTCCTTCGTTTGACTGGAACTGTTTTTTATTTTGGTTTCACTCTTTGTTTGAAAAGTAAGGGACACTGAATGTCTCACCAAATCACAAACACACACACACACACACACACACACACAGTCTGAAACACAATGTGAGGACCTTTGACCTGAACAACCTGGACCACTTTCTGTGTGTTTGTGTTAACGTGTGTTTATCTTGCAATGTGTGTGCTCAGTGTGTGTCCTTTGCTGTGTAGATGCCATCGGATGCAGCAGTACTCCATCTAATCTGACACACACACACACACACACACATAGAAAACGTACTACATGAAGGAATGCAGGACGTCGACGTAGTTTAACCAAAAAATGACAAAGATCTCAATCTGTTAGAGAAACACTCTCTTTATGACTCCTTTGGTACAAGTAAGGTAAAGTTACACACACACAGCCTGTTTTAAGACCTGTGTAATAATGCCTGTCCAATAGAGACAGTACAGTAGCACACACACACACACACACACACACACACACACACACACCAGCACTGTGTAACCCGTTCCAGATGGAGGTGGCTGTCAAACGTTCTGCCACGAGCACAAGAAGGTACAAGAATTACAGTGTTTTAACAACTATTAAAACACTGTCTGTTCTGTGTGTGTGTGTGTGTGTGTGTGTATAAACCAGTAATTAGTGCCACTTTATGTATGCTGAACACAGGCAAAGCGGCTCAGAGCTGCTTCTCCAGCCAGCGCTGAACAGCTTCGTCTCAGTGTGAAAAGAGACTAATCACTAAACCCTCTCCCCTCCCTCCTCTGCCTCCATCCTTCCCTTCACACTTTGATTATTCTTCTTTCATCTTGTATTGACTTCACTGTGGAAACGAGGGACAAATCCAAAGAAGGACACAAACAAAAGTTCAAACAGATCCTGAATGTGACGAGAGCCTCTGCAGTGATGAGCTGATAGTGATGAATGAGATATCTGTGTTTGTGAGGATCAGGGTGTAGGACGACTTTCATACAGTCTTGTCATCAATTTTCTCTGGGATTAATCATAATTAATGAGATTTTCTTATGAGTGGATTTTGATGTGCTTTACTTTCGCTAATAAAAACTGGAGCCAATAGAAAATGCCAGGGCTGGCTCAGGATATTGGTAGTTGTTATTTATGACTTCCTGTTATTCTATTTCAAGACTCTTATTGAATTATTTTATTAAAAAAGAGCTTGTTTTTCCTTAAACTAAACAAACCCACAAATAATACAATAAAAATAAAGTTATTATACCAGCACAACCACATAGTCCCAGCCTGTATGTAAGAAATGGACAAAACTAAGAACGCACTACTTGTTGGTTTGTGGACAAGCCAGGAGTTTGACATTTGAACGTGGCCATGTTGGTTGTTTGGGGCCAGAAGTGACCATATTTGGATATGAAGGGAGGAGTAAGGAGGCGGGTCTGACCCTTGAACCTTAGGTCACTGTCCAATGTGTATTTAAACGGTGAATGAGCTGTAAAATTACCTGAAAATCACTGGAGATCAGAGCTGTCAATCAAACTATCCACACCTCTAACTCCTCCCCTTCTCTCAGCCTAATATCTCCTTAGTGATGAAATGATTTTCAAATGGACCAGATCACTGAGAAGAAGAGTTGACTTTAACCCTCTCGAGAGCATTGCCGGCGACGCCAAGTGACCAGCATAAATCACTTTACTGTAATTCCTCTGCCATTTGGGCTAGCGACGTGATTCCAGCTGATTCTGAGAGTCAACAAGCGGAGTGTTTCCTATATATTACATACATTACAGCAGTAATGCAGGTAAAGGGAATCATTCTGTGATGTGCAGCGTTCCATCCATATTACCTACATTACGGTAGTGTACAGAAGCTCTGCTTGTCGGCTTTCAGAATCAGCTGGAAACACGTCACTAGCGCTAACAGCAGAAGAATTACAGTAAGTTGGTTTATGCTAGTTATGCTAATGACATCAGAATGACTTGTGGAGAAAATATATTGACTGAGAATTTCAGGATTGAAAATGAGGATTTTTGAATCTAAGTCAATTAGAGTCAGAGTTGTTCAGCCTCCAGTGGTCGTTGGTGGTATTACCTTTTTTTGCACGTACACATTGGCCTCACTTTTGAGACCTGGTCCATCATCAAACAGCTCATACATGGGTAGAGGGTCCACCCTGGATTAAAGAGAAACCCTGTTTGTGCTCCTGCTGCTGTCAGTAGTGATAATCCTTCTTCAAATACCCAGCATGCTCCTGGAAACCACCTGTTTGACCCTCGACCTTCTGGCAGAACAACCACTCACATCAACACCGACTCAGGATCATGTTTTCCACAGCTGTTCCTCCTCTAACTCCTTCATCAAACCTCTGCACCGAGCACAGGTCAACTGTTTCTATCATATTCTGACAAACTATTCAAACAGTTTATTTTCTTTGCACTTGATGAGACTCCAGCAGCTGCACCTCCAACACTTGTTTCTTGACATTGGTTGAACTGTAGCTTTACACACACATAATTAGATGAACAAAGTGTTTTTCTCTTCCTGTTTGTACAGTTACCTCCTCATCTCCTTTAATTTTCCTTCCCTCTCCTCCTCCCGTCCTCTGTTGTTGAGCAGTAATTACTACACTCAGTCCTTCCTCCTTCACAGAACCAACTAAAACTTTTTATTTCCAGCTGAAATGACCGACTGCAAATCTTTCTCCATCCCTGTAGCTCGGCTCTTGTTTTGTCCGTTATCAGCTGCTGGGTCATTAAAAATCTGCCTTTCATTACTTTGCTGTACCTCGTTGAGGATGTGAGGAAGCAGAGACTGCAGCAGACCTGCTGGAGGGGAGGACACTGCAGCATCAGCTCAACACAGTGCAGCACTAAACTGTCATAGTGTCCTGCGTTTACTCTGTGGACGGTGGAGGCTCAGAAGTGACCATATATGGACATGAAGGGAGGAGTGAGGAGGCGGGTCTGACCCTTGAACCTGAGGACACTGTCCAATGTGAATGAGACTGGAGGTCACCTGTTACTGGGCCTCCAAACCACCTGTAAATCATCTGAGATTAGAGCTGTCCATGTTTGGAGCCAGCATCTAGTGGCAGTCGGGGGTATTGCAGTTTATTGCACCAGGCTTCACTGTAGAGACCTGTTTGCTTTGTTCATTTCTATTTACATGAGCTACAGTGAGTGATGCAGTGATTTGATATGGTGAACAGCTCAGGAGGAGATGTTCAGGACATCATTTGTCCACAGTCATGAGACACTTCAACAACTTTTGATAGTACCCAACCAAAGACTATCATCCCCCCACCCCCCCCCAATAAGCACTGAGCTGTGCAGTAATATGGATGTCTTGATATTTTTGCTGCTTTTCATATCTTGTTTTACTTTGGCTATGAAAACTTTATATTTATTTACTAGACTTTATTTATAGACTATATTTATTTTGTACTATATTTATGTTGTGTTGTTGTGATGTGAACTGCTCAGATACTTTGAATCTCATCCAAGTGGATTAACCCCTTAAGCCCTGAGCTCTTATTTTGAAATTTCAACTATAGAAAAATACCAAAGACAAGTCTCAGGGTCCCTCAAATGGGGGACCTTCTGTTGTATTGTATTGTATTGTTTTCTCTCTCTTCACAGTTTGTTTTTCCAGAGTTTTCTTCTCCTCCCATCACAACATGTTGACTGCTGTTAATAAACCATCATTACAGTGCCACAGATGCAGAAATATTTCCCATCATTGCTTCCAAAAACTCCAATAAATTCAAACAGCAAAAGTCCAAGCAGCGACCTGAACGTTAGCAGGACCAGTGAGAGCTGAGTGTGGAGGCAGGAGCTGCCAAAATCTGTTAAAAGCCCAAGGACCAACTTGACAGGTTGGTGTTAAGGAGCGAGCTGCCTCTCTGCTCTGACAGAGGCCTTTTAGTGGCAAGTGGAGAGCTGTTCAGCAGCAGAGGTTGACTCATGAGGTCTGCTGAGCTTGTTTTTTGGCGATGTTGCACAATCAGAGTTCGAGTTACTGGAAACAGGAAACAGAATCCAACAGCAGAAACCAAGCTGGTGTAAAGGCAGGAGTTTACAAAGAGGCACAAAGACAGCAGGCTGGCAGCAGAGGACAGGAAACAGATCAGCATCAGAAACCTTAGATGGGATCTGGCTGAAACTGGCCTCAGGAGACACTGGAGACTTTTAGGGGACAGGTGAGACAGGACAGTGTGAAAACATCAACAACACAAACACTGGGAGCTGGAGGAGAAACAGTGTCTCTGGGTGTGTTTGGACCATCGACTGTGTGGACCAAGCTAACGTGATGACACCCGTTGGTTTGTAGTTTTTGAAGATAGGAGTTATATGAGCATGGCCATGTTGGGTGTTTGGAGCCAGAAGTGACCATATTTGGATATGAAGGGAGGAGTGAGGAGGCGGGTCATTGGAGACCAGATCAAAATAACCACACCTCTAAATCTTTCTCTTTTATCTACATAATTATGACGTCTTTTTTTTCTGATGGACCACCAGATCAATAAGAAGAATTAACTTTACTTAATGACATCAGAATAACCTGTGGAAAAAGTAATTTCATGGTTTTGGATTTGATGTCGATTGGAGCCATCGGGAGTATTACACTTCATTGGACTTCCACATTATACGGTTTAGGGTTTGGACTAAGTTTCCGACCAATGGGAGAGTGTTTAAATGACCAAACAAATGACCTCAAACTAGGGTTGCAAAAATTCTGGGAATTTTCCAAGTTGGAAACTTTCCATGGGAATTAACAGGAATTAATGGGAATAAACCAAATTGAAGGTTTGGCTTCAACAGGGAACTTAAATATAGTTGGCAAAATATATTGTAGCATAATCTTGGCTAAAACAACCAGATTTAATGTGAGTACACTTCTCAATCATTTGAGACCACACCCCCTACATGCACTGTGCACTCCCCCATCACATGCACAGATGCACTTTAGAGCCCAAAGCACAAGACTATTGAAGCCACACAGTTGATCCTGTGGATTATGTAAAGTCAAGTATGTTTTTATAATATTATGGGGTAACTATATTTGATCTATAATAGTATTACTGTTTAACTTGTAAAAATCAAATAAAAATGTATTCATAAAGTAGCTAGCTAGCTGGTAAGTTAGGTGCTAAATGTAAGCTAGTTTTCATTTCATTGACCATTTAAGAGGCTTTAGCTTGTTATAGCTCCTTCAATGTGATGCTGGTTCTTCTGACTCCTGCAAGATGGTTTTATGTAACCACTTAAGAATTTATACATCAATTGTAAAATATTTTGTAGACAATTCCAGTTGTTTAGCAACTATAGTTCTGTTCATACCATTGCATGAGTGTTTTTACAAGCTTTCTTCTTATTTGTATATGATACAGTTTGCTTAAACTACCCTCAATTTCCAGGTTATTCCCATAAATTCCCAATAATTCCCATAAATTCCCATAATTCCCATAGAAGGTTTCCAATTTAGAACATTTCCCAAATTCCCCAGCTTAACTTCCCATGAAAAGTTTCTGGAAATTTACTGGAAATTTTCCGCCCCTTTGCAACCCTACCTCCAACTAGGGTTTCTACATATGAAATTTTAAAATGCCAAAATTTTTCCAGACCCTAATTTCCAGACTTGTCGGTAAAAAATATTCAAATAATTTGTGACATTTGAGTAAATAGATGTGAAACATGTAGACAAATTATGGAATTAATCGTTTGTTTTCATTATTCTCATAACATAAATATTTTTCCATACATTAGTTTCCATCTTCAAGACTTTTCCAGACCTGGAAATTCAGAAAATCAAATTCCATATTTTTCCAAACTTGTGTAGGAACCCTGTCCAAATATATATTAGAAGAAAAAAATACCAAACAGGAAGTAACTATCACACACTCACCTGTGGTTCCTTCCCCGTCTGGATGCAGTCTTCCCTGTTGCCAGGTAACGGGGGCCAGTAGATCTATAATTAAAAATCAAGACAATAGAAAAAAGATTAACGACCTCATGACTGTGACTTATTGGAAACATTATTCAACATCACAAACCTAAGTGCTTGATGGGAGCCACAGAGGTTTTGTGAGACACTGTCAGTGCAATGAAAACATAATAATCTGACTGTGTGTGGTTTCAGCAACTGAAAGAAAATCATCCACGCATGATGAAACCCGGGGCTCAGTCTGAGATAAAGTTTGACTTGTGCAGCTGAAACTTTGTTTAAAAGACGACAGAGAGATTTACCCCTCAGCTGTAAACACTGGTAGCTCACGTCAGAGGATGTTATAGGTTCACATAAATAAGATAAGCTTGGTTTTTATGGCCCAGTTTTGTTGGTGAAGTCTGTGGTGTAGAGATAAAGAGCGACAGCAAATATGTTTGGAGACACGATGCAAAGACAAAGTCTGTTGAGAAAAAATGTTGCAATTGAATTTTACAAATGTAATAATGCAACATTTATTAGTTTGTTTTTTTGAATTTGGGTAATTTTTCATATAAATACTGTAAATCCTCCTTTATTTACCTACTCTGCAGAAATAAGAGGTATCAGAGGCTATTTTATCACAATTCCACAAATATTCATCTTTATTTATTTATTTGAGTTTCATACCTTACATTTTTTAAGGGTTTTTTATTTCTTAAATTACAATGAAGCATCGGTTGTATTTATGTATTTTTCTCTTTTTATTTTTCTCAAGAAGAAGAAAGAAAGAAAGAAAGAAGAAAATTAAACTACCGTCTGTAAATGTTTTCGTGATCCTTTGTGGTTTGGTTTGTATTTGTTCATATCCACCACAGTCCCAGCAACTATCAGAGATCTAGATCTTTTAAAACCAGTAACATGCAGTAGTCTTGAAATAATCTGTAGGAACTCAGGATCTCATTTCGAGACCATCTGGAGTTTAAAAATAAAAAATAAATAAATATATAAAACCTCTATTTTCAAGTCAAGTCCTCCCAGAATGAATCCACATCCAAGTCCAAGTCCCAGCGTCCTCCTCCCTCTCTGCCTGTTCAACAAGTCGATGAGCATGAAATAAAAGTTGGACCTGAAACAATGGATCCAGTTTTCACGCTGCTCTCTGCAAATGAAAACTGAAGAGAAACTTGCTGCTGAGAAGGAAAAGCTGAAGTGACGTGTGTGATGTTGTGTTCCTGTGTGGACGACCAGAGGGTTTCTCTGAGACAATACGTCTTTGTCTGGTCCACGAGGAAAGTGGCTTTTGTTTTGACGAAGAGGGAAAACTGAAACCAGACGGGAAAACAAACGACGTCCCGACCGGCTTCACTGTGTCCAGCATGTGGCGAGGAAGAAAAGCTGAAGCTGCTCTCTCACTGCTGCATCAGTTACTATTGGAGAACACTCTGAACATCTGGGGATCAGTCTAACACCTGGACCGCTGCTGTCCTGCCACCGCCTGACTGAAATGAACAGAAACTATGAGCTGTGTAAAAAATGACCTGAAGTGGTTTTGATCTCTGATCCTGGTCTGATATGAACGTGGAAAGACCCGACTCACTCTGACCCGCTGATGCTGATCCACAGTGAAACGTGTGATGGCTGACAGTGGTGTGATTCAGCTTCTACTAATAAAATATTCCAGTCCTCGTACACGATCCTCACTCCGCACGCTTTGGCCGACCTCCACCAGCCGCCCGTGTTGAACTGATCAATTACACTTCCTCCTCTTTGATTTGAAACATTTTCCTGATCTTTGAACTGAGAACAATGGGAATCATTCACCACCGTCTGAAATGTGGTCTGAAGAAGGATCTTGGAGGCTGTTACTCATTTAGTGTTGCCTGCGTCTGAAGAGGACAGACCTGTCCACAGTTATCTGAACCAGGACCAGAACATCTGGATCAGTACCGAGCTGACAGCAACTCTCCAGTGAGCCGTTAGCTCAGAGCTGGACCTCATGTCGGTGGTTTCACTTCAAAGCTCAGATTGAACGGACTCATCAGATCTGACCTCAGATCAGTTCAGGAACAAATGGAGAAAATGATCCAAACACTTATTCAGATGCTACAGTCCCTCAGACACTGGAAGAATAAATCCTGTGATGTTTCCTCTGCAGATTGAATGTAAACTGTAAATAACAACATAGTTAAAGCCTTTATTCACAAACTGCCGTTGAACCTGGGCAGCAGGTCTGTTAGTACGTAGCACTAACATCAGTGTTGACAGGTGGGAAATATGGGATCATCGTACCAGAGACTCAAAATTATCATATTTTGAGGGAAATTATCGAGCATCTCCTGGGGCGGGCAGAGCTTACCATTCAGCCAATCAACACATGGACGTCACTCGTATCTCAAACTCAGCAAAGCATGATTGGCTGGTAACATGTCACATGGGAACAGATGCCTTCAGGGTTCACAAAAAAACTCTGTGGCAGACAGTTTCACAGGTGAAATGGTCAAATTATCGTACATTTGCCCTGTACATCATACAGAGGGGGCGGCACGGTGGTGCAGTGGTTAGCACTTGTGCCTCGGGGTTCGAATCTCAGTTTGGGCCTTTCTGTGTGCAGTTTGCATGTTCTCCCTGTGCATGCGTTGGTTTTCTCCCACAGTCCAAAGACATGCTTGTTAGTTGAACTGGTTACTCTAAAGTTGACCATAGGTGTGAGTGTGAATGGTTGTTTGTGTCTGTGTTAGTCCTGCGATAGGCTGGCAACCTGTCCATGGTGTACCCCGCCTCCTGCCCGATGACAGCTGGGATAGGCTCCAGCAGACCCCTGCCACCCAAGTGTGGAGAAAGCAGAAGATGACTGACTGACATCACACAGAGGGCCAAATTATCGTACACCTGGCAACACTGACTAACGCTATCTAGTAACGTTAGCTAGCTAGCTATGACTATTTGGCTGTGTTTCAATGATCTAATCAAATTGCCCTAAACATTTTGTCCCGCCTACATCTCCTGTTTTGGACATTTCCAGAAGTGAAAATGTTGTTTCAGGTGGATTTCAAGAAGTCAGCCAATAAATAGAAGTTATGGAGTCTAAGAATAAATAAAAAACCTCCAACATTAGCTCAATTTAAGGAATGACAACTTTCAGATGTTGCAAATAATAATAATAATGCATAATTATATAGTAACTTGTATCATCATTTGACAAGATTTTAACTATGTACAAAAATCCTGCAGCTACATCGTGTTGTTATCACAGTTTGTTGCATTTCTTTGTAGAAAATCACCTTTTGTCTTGTTGCCAGTTCAGTGCTTGAACAATAAGCAGATTAAGAGGCTATGAGTGCGTGCAGCAGTAGCTCCAGAGAGAAGAGTTAGGTTTCAATCCCACCTCTGTTTTCATCAGCACTACACTTTCCAGCCTCACAGAGAGTCACTGTGGAGTTAAACAACGCAGAGTCAGCTGGGCTGCACGCCATCTCCACGCCATCTCCACGCCATCTCCACAAGCACCAAGGAAGCACAGACACGAGATCCACCGATCGTAACCAAACCCCGAGAAAAATAAACCTGTTGTCTGAACACGCTGAAACATTTGACACGGTCGACAGCCAATCACATTTCCAGGTCACGAAACCAAAACAAGACAGAACATTTCCCTGACGATAATCAGAGATGGGTAATCAAATACCAATCAGATGTGTTTACCTCTCAGCTCGGAGACAGTGGAAGATTTACTCAGCGGATGAAACGTTCAGATCAATATTTGTTTTAGTTGTTTCTAGGTAATTATCATGAAGGAGATTTCTCCAGCTCACAGATTCGACTCAGTAGAAGCTGCAGCGGCTGAGTTAACACCATCTGACTTGTGTTTGCAGTCACATCCATCTCCCATTACTACACCGAGGGTCAGATTTATAGTGGAAATGGTGGCAAAGCAGCTTTTTACGCCAAGGAGATATTGTACACTCCCATGGGCAGAAGTCTGAGCTGGAAAACCACAAAGTGGAACAGATTTAATGGCTTTAGTTATTAAACTGAGCAGGTTTTTATAATTTGTGGTGATATTAAAATACCAAAAACCAGATAAGTTGGAGAAGAGCTTGTTTTAGTTGGAGTTATGGCATCTTTTAATTTCACTTTTTAGAAAAATGTACATGAATGCATGTTGCTGCATGATGCATTGACAGGTTCAATTACAAAGTGGTGTGAAAGATACTAATGAGGACACAATCTCCTAAAAAAAGCTTTGAGAGAAGAGACAGAAAAACTTTAGATACTCTCATGGGAAAAGTTTGAGTTTAAAAACCACACAGTGACTTCATGGCTCTGGTTATGAAACTTTACAGGGTTTTATCATTGGTGGTAAACACTGATTATCCAGTGAAGTGGTGTGGATGAAGTGAGTTTTTTTTTTTTTTTTAGATAAAGTTTTGTTTGTTTTTTTGTTTTGCCAGTGATGCTGCTGTTTGGTCTTTAGTGACAAAGTGAATCAATTCTGGGAAAACTGTTTGAGTCATTATCAGAAAATAATGCAGGGATCAGCTGTGGGACCAACGACTGTATAGAAAAGATGGATGTAGCAACCAAGTCTCAAAAGTGAAGCCAATACAGAGGTGCAAAAAAGTGCAATACCAGCGATGGCCACTAGCTGCTGGCTCCAAAAAACTTACTTCAAATAAATAATTAGTCATTTTTAATCCTGAAATCCTCAGTTCATACATTTGTTCGACAAGTCATTAAAGTCAGCTGGTTTGGAGGTTCAGTCACAGGTGAACTCCAGTCTCACACACATTGGACAGTGTCCTCAAGTTCAAAGGTCAGACCCGCCTCCTCACTCCTCCCTTCATGTCCAAATATGGTCACGTCTGGCTCCAGAAAAAAACAACATAGCGATGATCAAATGTCAAACTGCTGACTTCAAAATGTGAGTCCACAAACCAACGGGTGACATCACGGTAAGTATGTCTATCTCTGATGCACAGTCTATGTGTGGGACCCACAATTGTTCAATAATGAAGCTGGTTGTCATGGCAACACTAACGTCAAAATGCTGTCTTACAGGGATGATCCACACAATGTGAAGACAACCATTGTTCAAATTCATTGTTTCTCCACAGTAATGGTGGATAATCTGGAAGATGTGCGTCATCGTCTGAACTTTTCTTTATGTTGTTTTCACAAAGACTGAAACACGAGTTTCATTAAAGCTCGAGCAGCTCACAGCAAACAGCAGAGTCACAGCAAACAGCAGAGTCACAGCAAGCAGCAGAGTCACAGCATCACGAGCCAAGACAGAGGAGGAGGAGGAGGAGGAAGAGGAAGAGGAGGAGGAGGTGGGCGACATCTAATTCACCTCTTCACTCTGCATCACAGTCTGTTTGACCCAGGTATGAGCACACACACACACACACACACACACACACACACACACACACACAGCTCTTAGTTAAAGTGCTGAATCCCACTGGGATCACTCTGCAGTTATTTCTGTTCACTACAAACCAGTTTAATGGAGCACAGTGTGCACTGGGCGTCCTACTGGACAGTAAAATATGAATACATACATGCAGCCCAGTTTTTATTTTTCTACACAAACAGGTAGAAAATGAAATGAAATGCTGCTTTAATTTAAACTCACTCATTTCCCTGATGACGAAGTCTTCCAATAAAAGCTCTCTGAGGTGTTTTAACTCCTGAACTCCACCAATCAGAGCAGACCTCATCTCTGGGTTCACTGTTCAGCTGGATACATTACAATAAATATGGATTACAATCTAATGTGTGATCACTGTGAACATATTGTATCTGATCTCTTTGAATTTAATCAAGAAGACTAAACTGCATCACAGTGACAAGAAGTCAGAGGTTCTTCTCAAAATGAATTGACTTCATTTAGACTGTTTATCTGATTATGAGACCTGTGTTGTCCAAAACTGAGCGTGAACTTGCTGAAAGGGCGTTTCGATCTGCAGCGCCATCGTCCTGGATGCAGCTGAATCTCAGGGAGCTGCTCGCTCTACATTAATTTAAAGAAAATTTAAAAAGACACATCTGGCTGCAGACGCTACGACTGACTTTTATTACCCTGCCTGACACACAGCACTCAATCTGCTCTCAGTTAGGAAACCATATGTTTTAAATGTCTGTTACTTCTTATGTACATGTACTTATTAAATTCTGATAAGTAAACTGTTGCATAACTGACTGATTGAGTGCTGCCTGTCTCGGACAAGCAAAGATTAATTTTTTCTGCTGGTAGTCTCGCAGCCATCTTGTATTTATTAAGACTTCATGACAAATGTCTACACAGTTTAAAGGCAAAGTAGATGAAAATACAACATTTGATTTATGAGTAGCTGCAGTTTCACAGGTGTCCTTCACCAAAATGTTTTTACAAGGAAGAGAGACGTGAAACAAAAGAGGTTTAGTTTCATAATAGAGCAATTCAATTCATTTTTAACATTGTTTTTCCTGAGTTTTCACTAAACTTTACTTAATATTTCATCACTGTTTGTGTCTGACTTGTAACTCACTTGCTTTACTATAAACGGCCGTTCAGGTTTGAGTCACTGTGTTTAAGTCTGATTTATAACATCAAGTACTTTCACAGATGTTCTGTAAAATCCTGCACTTATCTCTCTGAGTCGTACATCATCATTAAAGAAACTGAAACCACCTGTAGGATCGCAGCGGCTTAAATCAAAACGCAGTGATGAATGTCGACGATACGATCACTGATCGGTTACTTTCAGGCATCAATCATCGCAGCTGATCCCCAGATATTGTTACCGTGTAGAGACAGCTCACCTCTTTGGACTCGCTGCTGGTCGGTCCCAGCAGGAGAGAGTACAGGACGTCCTTCCCTCCCAGGAAGAGGCGGTCGCGGTACTCGTCCAGGAAGACGGCGGTGAGGGCGAGCTGGCCGTGATGGCCGCTGAAGATGGACGACCTGTTAGTGGACAGCAGGTCTGCAGAGAGAGACGAGACAGAAGGATGAGCGTCCACAAACTCACACAGGAGACAATCAGTGTAACATTGTTTTCTACATTCACTGTTTTTATTTCATGAATCTCTGCGTCTGTGTTTAGTTGTAAAATCTGTTTCTTTTACATCTTCACCATGTTTAAAGTCCTGAAACATCTAACATCTGTATTTTGGGTATTTCTAGAAAAAACAGGACATGTAGGCAGGACAAAATTTTTGGAGCAATCTGATTGGACCATTAAAACACAACCAAACACCATAGCTAGTTAGCTAACATTAGCACTGTAGCATCTCCACTGCACCTGCTGCTCTGTCTCCTTCACTGTAAACCTGAACACAGCTGCTGTAGGTCAGAGCTGACACCAACACCAAACCTGCTGAATACCATCCATCCAACACACATTTGTTTATTGTCACCTAGCAACAAAACTGAAGACATGTTCAATGACACTTTGTAAAAACTGTAACAGGATGTTTCTAGTTGGACCATCTGCAACTCGACTATCATCAGAATCCGAACCAACACTTTATAGTTTGTTACAGAAAACCAAGTTAGAGCCACTTTCCCCAAATGGGGATTAATAAAGTTTTTATCTATCTTGTCCACTGTAGGATATCTGCTCCACTCGGCTCACTTTAGGTGTGTTTCCTTTACAGAGGATCCTCCCTGCTCCCTGTAGCTTGTGGTCCGATGAAGGAGGAGAAAGTTGATGCAGTAATCTGAAGAAATCTACTGATGTGGCGTCACAAGAAGCAGTTTGAAAATTGTTTCAGGCAAGAAATTAGTTGGTTTAACTTCAAATTTGTTGTTAATTCATCAGGTTAGAGCCTGGTTAAAAACTTTCTCTGACATTTTCAGAGATGTGAGTTCCCACTACAACCTCCATCAGCTGGACACCGACTGGGCACTCAGAGCTCGTGTTTTTTTTTTCATCTGACGTATAATTTAATATAATTTTTGATTTAAATATAATTTTAATGTTGCAGTAAAGCCTGTAATGGTACATTAAATGATCTATTTAGTGCTTTTTCCAACATTGTATAAACTTGTGATTCTTGTGACTGTTTCGGCTGCAGGTACAAATGTTTGCATGCGGTGCAGTGATGACGCGATGACACAGTGATGATTCCGACCAATGAGATTTTAGTACCTGGGCGGGTCCTTTGTTGGAACCACAGTAGGGGAAGTGCTGAAAAGGTTGTACCAGGTAACAAGTCTCAGTTACTTTTTGCCAGTACCTGGAACTGAGTCGAGTCGAGTAGGTACCATGTAGTAAAAGCACCATAATGATACTGTTCCAACTAAATCACATCACCGGTTGTATTGTTCACTCACTTAAGTTTTGTCATAATTTGTTTTTTCTGGATTTTAAATACTCTGAAAATTATTATTTTTTATTATTTCAGACTTTAATGAACTGACTCTCACAAAAATCCTAATTGACCCTTTTAAACCTCCTTATAATTTAATCTTTTTAAATGTCTCCTTTACTGTTACACTTTAAAACTGCTCATCATTTATCAAAATTTGAAAGAGAAAACTCTTCATAATAAAAGTCCTGTGGGGATTTCTTTATTTGTCTGCAAACACACTCCTCCTGCTCACACATCATTGCAGCTCATTAACGACTGCTCCCACTAAATACCTCCCAGTGCACAACAAGAGCAGCAAAGTTACACATTAACCGGGTACGGTCGATTAACTTTTAATAGAACGTAGAGGAAACCGGCAAATAATGAGTATTACCACTATAAAGTGAAAGTATCTGCAGAGATCTGGCTGCAGCTTCAAAGTCAAAAGGTTGATGCAACATCTCAGCAGGAAGTGTCAGAGAGCGGGTTGAAGTGGAGTTCAGGTGGATGTGGGGTGTCTCCTCTCTCTCCTCCACAGACACATAAACACAACCCACTGCCTCCCACAGCTTTCACATTTTCCACTCTCACACAAACACTTCTCCTCTTCTCGATCTGTCTCTTCTTCTTCATCACCTGGCTGCTGCCGTCTCCCTCTCTGCGTCTCCGAGCAGAAATATGTGAGAGGACGTCAGTGTGTCAGACTCTCAGCGGAGGAGTCCCTCGGCTGAATCGACTTTCCCGTCTATCTCTCACCACTCATCTGTCACTCGCTAGTTATTCCTCTGCTTCGTTTTTCTACTTGACCCGACACACACACACACACACACACACACACGATGAGAAAGACGCCGCAGTCACTCGCCACTCAGCGACCGTACTGACTGAAGCCTGAGGGCCCCACGTAACAATGACACCTTGTCCATCACTGAAGCTGTGCACACAAAACTCTTGGTTTCTCACACTCACAGCTTCTTGCTGATTATTTTCTTTATTCATCAATCAGTCATTTGTTTGTTTTAGGTCACTTGATTTATTGTTGAGGTTATAAAATGTCTGAAAATGAAGACTTTCCCAGAGAGTTTTTTTACATTTTTAGATTGACATCGCCACTGGGTCAATGGAAAAAAAATGTGCAATACACCTGATGGCCACTAGATGCTGGTTTTAAAAAACTCTGGCTCCAATTGACTTCAATTCAAAAACACTGGGACAATGTGTTGATTTAATTACAGTAAAGCTGTAGTCTTCAATAATTTGTAAAGAAACTACCGTATTTTCCACACTATAAGCTCCACCTAAAAGCCTTTATTTTTCTCAAAAACTGACAGTGCACCTTATAATCCAATGCACCTTATACATGGATCAATATTGTTAATTATGGCTACCGTAGTCAGGGGGTGTATATTGTGATTGCACTAACGTTTGATTTACCGTAGCGGTATCAGACTGTTTCTTTTACATGTTTACTGAATCAGGGAAAAGTTTCCTCCACGTTTGTGATGCACTAACTAGGTGATAAAAAGTTGCACTACCTGTTGTACCTTGCTGTTGGTAAAAGATAAAACTATGTCACTGACGTTACCTCGGAGAAAAAAATCAAACAGCTGTTCATGTAGCTTTGAACTGTGACAAATGGAGTTGGAAATACATTGTTTTCAACGAAGGCGGCGCAAATACCGGTAAGAGCTACCGGTACGTACGGTACCGTATTGTGAATGTACTAGCTTGTTGTGGAGTGAACGGAGTTGTCAGAACGTTGGTTTGTTTTCTATGAATAAAGTTTGACTGACTGACTTATCTGACTGTTTTGTTGACATTCACTTTAGTGCAGCTTCA
>OOFC01042238.1:0-54172 GCA_900323345.1 Pseudochromis fuscus | reverse complement strand
CTCGCTGCACATGGATGCCTCCACTCCACTGACCATTAAACTGGACAGCGCCATAACCCCACATTTGAGAAGGAGGAGGGAAGAAGGAGTAAAGAGGAGGAGGAGGAGGAGGAAGGGGTGTGGGGGAGGCTCTCATTAAACACTTTGAGACCCGACAGAATCAATTACAGTGATGTATCGATTTGTCAGCGGGTCCCGGTGGCTCAACCAGTGCACCGGGGGAGACTGCCGCCGAACTGCAGGGAAAAGGGACAAATGGACGGCTTAAAGGAGAATGGAGAGGCGGGGAAGACAAAATAGAAGCAATGGAGAAAGACATAAGAAATAAGGGAGAAATGAAGGGAGAGAGGGGAGATGAAATCAGGAAAGGAGTGGAAACCATGGAGATGAGTGCGAAGGAGAAAGCAGGGGAGGACTAAAGGGGAGTAGTTAGGATGAAACAGCTGTGGGAGGAGTGATGGAAGAAGAAGATGAGGACAAGGTGGAGAACAGAGACAGACAAGAGGGAGGGGAAGAAATGTACATCTGTGAACGGAGGGAGGAAGGGAGGAGTTGAAAATACATTTCCTCATCAAACCAGATAGCTCTCTCCCTCCTAGTGCCACCCCATTTCTTTCACGTCCTCTGTCGACCTTTCTTTAATTTCAATCCTCTACCTCCTCAACCTCTCTGTTCTTTATATTTTCTCACTTCATCTCCCTCTCTCCTCCCCTCCATTATAACTTCCTCCGCCTGAACTTTCTGTCCAGGGCGTACTGTACCTCCATCTCCGGCGTACGGGGTCATTTCAGTATAGATGAGGCTATAACCTTGAAAGTTACACCGAGCCGCGACTAAGTGAAAGCTGCGTAGGCTGCAACATGTGAGGACACCGCAGGGACCTGGGCGGCGAGAAATAATAACACCGTCCACAAATCAAAGGTTACGAGAAATATGAAATCCCAGTGTGTGTCTGTCTATACTCTAAGATGACTGAGCTCATGCTTTTGTTGTATTTTATGGATGTGGTGTTCATACGTGCACAAGCGAGATTCCCCCCATTATTACCTTCAGCCATTTCCCAGCAAAGACATCCTACACCTGGGTTAACACTTCGCCGCTGCGTCTATTCACAGCCTGGGAATAATAAGGCAGACACATACAGCAGTCTGCAGAGACTAAGTAGCTATGAGGCTTTTTTTTATGTTTCACAATGACAGACAACACATCTTCTCCTTCCCCTGTAATGAGGCAGCAGGGCTCCAACCGACAACATGGGACATGATTAGATGGCACATTCACGGCAAATATGCCTCCGACCTGACAACCAAAGAAGGAAAGAAGCCACTCATTCACACAGCTGTGATGTAGATACCATACTTGAAGAGGTGTGGAAGTAAAATATAAAAGAGACTGATGGGTACGTGTTTCACTCCTGATACTTGGTCGCGGTCACGCTGTGGCTTTAGCTGGAATCCAGACAGAATCTGAAAACATTGGAACGTTTAATGTGTTGTCACAGAAGTGCAAATACATCTCTGCATTCATGTGTTTGTTTCAAATTCTTATTGAATCAAACCTGCTTTCTCGTCAACAACAGACATTTTATTTACAATTTTTTCATGATTAATTTTTAAAAGTCACTGTTGCTCTCTGTCAGATGATCATGGGAATAAAAAGCTAGCTGACTGTGATTAGCTGAGATATTGGCTTAACTGGAAGAAACATCCTTGGTGAGACACAGTCATTAGGCAGGACCTTTTTTCCCCAGTCACACCAATTTACAGACAATATTTCAAATTAAATTAATAATCATGTAGTTCATTGTACTATTGATTTGAAATGCCTTTTTTTTGAAGGAAGCAAATCAGACATGCCACGTACGAGGACAAGAAAATACAAGAAAAGACTCAGAGCTGATCCTGAATTGATGGAAATATGTTTGATCTGATAATCTGATAATTGAAATAATCAGCACAATCTGTTGCTCTTGTTAAAAGAAGATAATCCTTTATTGAAGTATTTGGACCTTTTAATTAAATATTCTAATTGTGGTAGAGATGGTCCGACAAATATAATTTTGTTATTAAAAAAAATTGTCAAAAAAATCTGAATGACTAATAAATCAAAAGGTGATTTCTGTGGAGGTAATTTTTGTAGAATGAACGGCTTGTCAGAAGATTTGATAATTCTTTGATGTTGTGTAAAAAAACACTGAAAAAAGATGACAAGAGCACAACCTGTGGAGCTATGTGGGTGTTGTTTATAGTTCTGAAAGTCTTTTTTTTTTAGTCATTAATCCCTCCACATTAGTTTTTTGGCTAAAGTTTCTTTCTTATTAAAATCACAAACATGAATTCATTGTGAGTTCATCCTGTCCTGCACTCCAGTTTGTTGAAACATCCAGCAGAGGACACATGCACTGTGGATGCTGGTTGATGAATTATGTGTTCAGCTCATTAAACAGCATGTAAATGCAGGCCTACCTGCAGCTGTCATCTCGGTGCTGCTGCTCAGGTCCTTATACTCTTAAATACCACTGGGAACATGACATGTGAGCAACAGGGGAAAGTTTGTTTACTTCAAATCTACTTCCTCTGGAGCTCGGCTCGCCTGCTCCTGTCAATCAAACATGGACACCCACAGATCAACTGGGTTGAGTGACAATGGAGCATTTCCCCAAATATCATTTTTCTTACTTTTAATAATAAAAAGTAATTTATTTATGCTGGAATTTATAACTACACTTCTGAAAGCCACCTTAGCACGCACCAAATGTTGGTGACTCTTCAACTCTCGGCATTTTTGTGTCCATGGTAAATAAAGGAAAACAACATATATTGTTATTTTAGGTTATTTTGTCACCCTGACGTGACATTATATGAATGAATATTAAAAAAAAGAAGGAGTCAGTCCTTATTTTGTATGATATAAAATTGACTTATTATAGATATTTTAGCTATATGACCTCTGTCCCTCAGTCAAACTTTGGACATTCTGTGCAAACTAATTATGACTAATAAAGTGCAGTTTTATTGATATATACAAATGACACATAGATTTTAGTTTTTATGTGTTGTGTGTTCTGAGACATATGTACTATATTTTTTTTAACCCCCCAAAATGCAATTGCAAAATAATGACTTTTTTGTTGTTTTTTTAGTCATGTGAAAAACCGTCAGGGTAGATATGCTCAATCAATAGTACTTGGTATCATTGCCAAACAACTTATAAAATCTTTAAATATACAAAGAACTGAAAAAAAAAACTTTTACATTGTGTATTTTGTGTAAATTTAATGGCAACCTGACATTAGCACGTTTTTTTTTTAAAGTAACACTACGTTTACTACATTAACAGTCATTTCTGTCACATTATCACTATTACACAAGCAATACAGTCGACTTATGTGACCTATAATGAGGTATATAACATTAAATGAAGCACTTTATTTGCTAATTTGTATATTGTATTTATAGAAGTACAACAAATTAACACTTTAACACTATCTCAACAGGAGTAAAGTCAGTGGACAGGGTTATTATTTCTTTTTCTTTTATGA
Source organism: Pseudochromis fuscus (assembly GCA_900323345.1). Taxonomy (NCBI): domain Eukaryota; kingdom Metazoa; phylum Chordata; class Actinopteri; family Pseudochromidae; genus Pseudochromis; species Pseudochromis fuscus. Next base: position 50,631 of record OOFC01042238.1, on the reverse strand, counting down.
ATCTGAGTTTGAGAATTAATTCAAAGCAATCATACACACAGGCTTCCTGTATAAGTGATAGATGACACAATGCACAGTTCTTGCTCTGTACATGAACAGACTGTTTCTTACTAAGCTGCAGACAGAAGGGTGGGAACACACAGGAGGGGAATTTATACTAAAATATTTACATGATTTTCCAACATCAGCCTACTGAAGCCTTGTATTAATGTCAAGTAAAAAAAACAAAAAAACACATATTTGTGCTCACAACAAAAATAATTCTGTTTACAATCACTTACACTAGCATATTAAGAAGGAATCTTTTAATGTCAAGTGAACACGAAGAAAGGCTGACCTCTCCATGAGAAAACATTGTTTGTGTAAATCTTTGTGGGATAACTACATGTCAAAACAATACAAGGAGGGATGCAGATTGAATTATGCTGCTGAAAAATAATAATAAGCATAACCATTTTTTGACAGGTGTTGTTAGTGAGATGGCCAGGCAAGTTCCCATTGTTTATGATTACAACCTTATTCAAAAGTTATTTCATGTCCCTCTTTTGGCCACAATTTGCAAGTTAATGTCGCCCAGTGAATCTCAGCCTGACTGCAGCGTCCTGTCTCTACTCTGTCTCCACCGGCACCGGCCCTCTGACAGGCTTGAATAAAACTCATCCTCTTAATTTTTGGCAACCAATCAATACAAGAAATGACAAAGAGTGAATGTGGCACTATGAAGAACATCAGCATCATTTGTTCTTATGCAAGTCGAACAGAAATGCTATGGTAGAGTTAATTTGCCATAACAGGTAAAACCAACATTGTCATAAATCCTGGTGGAGTATTTTTAAATCTAACTCCATTAAAGACCCGTAAGTCACTGAGGGCTTTATAAAATGAAAAATTAACTGGTAAAGAGAGTGTTAAGTTTGATTTGTCTTCATTAAGTAAACAGTATGCCAGAAGTCTGAGTTTACACTGATCAGAGAAAGCATGACTTTCAGGCTTGTCTGTCTCTAAATGTTTCAACTTGGCTTCAATATATAATAATGCTGTTAAGAATGAAACATTAAAATACTTTTTAATATCTGTCAAAATATTTATACTGAATGTTTCAGCAGAATATTCTGGCTGACAACATTTTAAGCTATAATATAGTTGTTTTTATTTGCAATTAAAAACATACAAATATGTTAAGTATAGTCAGTAGGTTGGCATTTGAATGTTGTCATTTTGGTTGTTTGGTGGCAGAAATGACCATATTTGGAAATGAAAGGAGGAGTAAAAAGGCGGGGCTGACTCTTGAACTCGAGCACACCACCAGTATGTAAGAGACTTCAGGTTTCAAGTTCAGAGCGGCTCTCACTGGAGACCAGAGACCAGACCAGAGCTGTCGATCAAACTAACTACACCACAAAATATTCCTCTTTTTGAAGCCAAATATTTACTTAATGATGAGTTTGTCTTCAGATGGATGACCAGATCACTGATAAGAAGAGATGACTTCAACTGGTGACATCAGAATAACTTGTGGAAAAAATATATTGACTGTTTCATGAGAAAAAAGAGTTTTTCAGAGCCAACATGCAGCAGCCATCAGGGTTATTGCACTTTTTATCACTTCTGTATTGGTCTTTTTTTTAGAGCAGGTTGCTTCATTTATTTCTATAAACAGTTCATGGCTAAGACTTACTGATTTATTTAGAAATACATATATGAAGACATATATAAATATTTGTATGTTTTGTTGTGGGAATGTTAACAGTGATGATGTCATTACCTGTGGTAGATATCCTTGGATTAAGATAAGGCTTTGTTTATCCTACACCAGGGAAAGTCTTTAAATGAATTAATTCTGACGTCATTTAGGTTTGGACATAAAGTATTGCTTGATCCGCTGCGAGCAGGGTTCGAACCTGCGCAGGGAGACCCCATTGGATTTCAAATCCAACGCCTTAACCACTCAGCCATCGCAGCCCAGTGTTGAACAACTTGGACTGAAATGATTCAAAAATGTCTGTAGTGGGGACCCTGGATCCTACCAGAACAGGATCTGGGACCTGAGGGTGTCATTCTTTTATTATCCATTGAACTTACATCGATTGCTCAGGAGAACACACGGTGACGCCTGAAGTGTGAGGGTTCAGTTGCTACATCAGATGCTTCTGTTTAGGTGATTTATTCCAACAAAAACAACTATTAGTCAAGTTGGGTTAGCTGTTGCTTCAGCACCACGGACAGCGCTGTTTGTTGTGTAGGTGCTGCACTGTCCATGGTGCTGAAACTGAGTGAGCGAGAGAGAGAGACACAACTTGTGACTCAGTGCAGTATTTTTTAACCTGTTTCAGCACCACGGACAGTGCTCTTTTTTGTGTCGGTGCTGCACTGTCCATGGTGCTGAAACTGAGTGAGTGTGTGAGAGAGAGAGAGACCTGTGTGACTCAGTGCAGTTCTTTTAACCTGTTTCAGCACCACGGACAGTGCTCTTTTTTGTGTCAGTGCTGCACTGTCCATGGTGCTGAAACAGGTTAAAAAAACTGCACTGAGTCACACGTGTGTCTCTCTCTCACTCACTCAGACCTGTGTGACTCAGTGCAGTTTTTTTTAAGCTGCTTGCATTTTGTCATTTTAAATAGAGCTTCTGGCCATAATTCCATTTCCTCTTCATTACAGGAATCTACACCCAGCAGGGAACAACAACTAGGGAAGGATAGTCAACAAGAAAGAGACAGGACCATGCTGTCCACAACTGTTTCTATGTGCCTTGCCCTGCAGTTTCTGAGTGATTTACGGCGAATGCTTTGAATATTAAATACAAAATGAAGAATGTCTTATTTGTGCCGACAGTTTTCTTAGTTTCACCAGCTTAGGCAGAATAATAGCGGAAGTGCTAACCTACATCCTTCAATATAAAAGTCTATTGGTCCATACAGATTTTTTGGTCATTTACATTGCTCCTCTGTTCATGATAAATTGTGGGAATTGTTGTTCAAAATCTAAGAACACATTAGCAATAGCAGTAGCAATCAGTGTAGTAAAACATAGCTTGACATTTTTTCTCTCTGCAGTGATTAGTCATGAGGCACAAGCTTCAAGCTCTGAGTGAAGCTATATCAAACTTGTCTAGACAAAGATAAAATAAAAAGTACTGCATATTAAATCGCATACAGATGTTATCGTGACTTTTGCAGTTTCAGAAATATTTAAATCTTTTTCATTGTAGTGTATTTGTTATAATTGTGTTTATGTCTTTAGTGTAGACTACTGTTGTTTATTGGTACTGTATAGTTAATGTCACTTATCTTCTGATTTTTAGATTTGGTTTAGTTTGCATTCATGTTTTATTGATTGAGATGTTAAGGTTTGTTTTCATTGTTGTTGTTGTTGTTGTTGTTGCCAGGAATACAAGCAAAACCTTTGTGGAAGCTAACAAGGATCCAAACAAAGGATATAACTAACCTTGACTTGAAGCGGTCATTTTTCAGAGTTTTGTCGAGATGGCTACTTCTGTTTAGTCATTTTGTGCATTTTTCCTGTTTATTGCAGTTGTTAACATAACATATTTTTCAATTCAGCTTTGGTATTTGATAGTGTGTGAACCACGTACAACAAAAAGTATCGTGGGAGCCCTTGAAGTAGTGCAAACAGAATTTCTGATACCTTTATTTATACCTTTATTTACTCTCCTCCACCTCTGTAGGTCCTATAAATCCCATGTGCTTGTTGCCCATTCCTTCATTATCTCCCTGCATATACACAACTCATACTCATCAGTCATTTGCCCGACTATGCTTCTGTTTCTGCTTTAATTCTTGTCTCTCGCCTACGTCTTTCCAACCTCGGTTTGGTTTGCTACAGAATAAATACGACATGTAAAGACGAACCAACTTACACTGTGAAATATTACCAGACTATTCCATTGACACTTTATAAAGAAGTGAAAAACAAGCAGGGAGAACAACCCTGTTCTGTATTAGAAGTGTCTTTTCTTCCATTTTACCCATTTCACAGTTTATTTGTGGACTCAAACTGTCACAGTGGGATGCAGCTGCTGTCCCTTGCGGCTCACTGTAGGTGACTTGTGAGACTCTGCGAACAAGGGAGTCTATTCAGGGCATTTTCGGGTGAGGAAAATTTAATGGGTTTTCATCAGAAAACAAACGGGCATGCATCCGGAAGCAGAAAAAAATAATGCTTCTACCGCACAACTTGCTATCGAAGAAAATGCCAAAACCCCCGCAAACCAAAATAAATAATACGGTGAAAATCACAGCACCTCTTGGGGAGATGGACGGGTGGAAAAAAGGGAACTGCATTCTTCAATTTGATTTGCCACCAGTGTCAAATGTGACATTATAGGCAATGTGTTATATCTAAAACTGAAACTGGTACAAGAATCTACTGTAAAACAAGAGAAGAAAAAATAGAAAATGAAGTTAATTTCCCTCTGAGAATAGAAAAGTTAGTTTCACAGCCATGCATATTGTTCTGTCTGTGTCATTGCAACACACCCTGTCTGAACTCCAGCTCCAGAGAGGGGTCAGTTAATATAGTGGAGTTAAATGTCAACTCCTCCAGTTTCAATGTCTTTCTGACGGCATCAACATCACAGACGACTCCAAATCTAACAAAGGTCAGCTCTTTTTTTCTGTTCTCTTTGCCTGTTTTTATGCATTTATGTGTGTGTGTGTGTGTGTGTGTGTGTGTGTGTGTGTGTGTGAGAGAGAGAGAGAAGGAATGAGAAAGGAATGGAGTGCACAGATCTCAGAGTTGTTTAAACTCAGTCTAGCGGTTCGATATCCATCAGATTTATGTCTCTGTTATTTTCCTCTCCTAAACAGTAAGTGATAAACTCAGTGAAGGACACAATAACAAAGATCTACCTTTTCACCTCTCTCTCCTCGTCTGCCTCTTGGTCTCTCGGCCTTTCTCTCTCTGTCCCTGTGCTATCAATCACTCTTGTGTTGATTGCTGTTGGATTACCGGGCTTTTGCTGTCTGCTCCTACCGATTAACGTCGGGACAAATAAAATACCCGTATATCCCTCCACGGTGACTGGAGTAGAGAGCAGGACCACGTGCACTCGTGCTCACATTCATACACAGCTTAACCGTATTCTTCAATCACAAAGTTTGCATCTTCTGACATCGATTCTACCTCAGAGCTTTGGTGTTGTGAAATGCAGGAATGATTTTTACCCTGAATCCACCTGCTTGTACCGGTTTGATCCTCACATGCATATTGACTGGAGATAAAGTGGAGATGGTCGGTTGTGAACCCAGCTGAGGACAGTGGCAGCCATGATAGATTAGGGATCGCTGTGGGCAATAATGGAAAACAGCGAAACTGAGAAAAACATACACACTAACACACACCAACAGAGCATGTACACATTCCCCACAGAGACAACAAACCAGTTCCAGTGCCTGGTGTTTATCTTCCCCAAGTCTTGCACGCACACACACACACACACACACACACACACACACACAGAGGGATGGCAGCAGTGGCCACTGGCAGACTTCCTTATTCCCTCCCTTACAAACATAATTTATCACCTGCAGGAGCCTCCTCGGTGCGTGTGCGTGTGTCGACAGTCTGACCTGATCCAGTGCCACCTTAACCTTATTAAGAAACAAACTGATGACAACAGAGAAAAATGTTCCTCCTAACCCCTGTAGGTAAAATTGGCACCGCGACCAACTGTCCCTCAACATCTGTTCTTTAATGCGCGCACACACACACACAAATACACACTGTGACAAACACACAGTCAAAGGGATCCAAGCAGACTCCTGCTGAGAATAAAACCAAAGTCACCATTTGTCTTCCCGTCACCTCCCCTCCTGTCCTCATCCTTTGCCTGTCTCATTATTTTGTTCCTTCAGCTAATCCATCCACAGGCAGGCGTCTCGCTGCTCGCTGCTGTTCATATAGAAGACGAACATGAACGCAGTGCACAGGAAACAGTGACACGTACAAAAAATAGGCAAATCGTAACTCAAGTCAAAACAGTATTTATTCAGTTTCCAGCAATGTTTTGAAAGTATTACATTTTTATTTTCATCTGTCTGCATAAGGAGAGTTCTCTGATGATTTAGTCGTAGGAATTAAAGGGCATCTGCACCAGCCTGTACAGCATATGAACAAAATTTTAATTACATCCATTGTGTGATTTTCTTTGCTCTAGTGTTCTGCATGACTGTGTGTGTGTGTGTGTGTGTGTCTCAGGGTAGTAAGAGGACACTCTCTGCAGCCTCCTCCGCCTCCTTTTGCTCCTCGCTGACCGTGGCCCTGCAAGACCAAATTCGCCAATTAAAAGCAGAACGTCCTACACACTCAAAACTCAAAAACCAATTTACAGTTTAAGGAAAGATGTTGTGAACATTTTGTGACGACTTTCAGATGCAGACACTTCACAGCGGAAAGCGCAGTTTGTGTGGATCCAGTTGAGTCACTTACAAATGAAAGTTATTTGACATTTTTTGAGCATTAAATTAAACAACAGGCAAATTGGAGAAGGTGTGCCAAAATATAAATGATGTGGCAATGATAGTGATAACAACAGAAAGGAGAAGAATGACAAGGAAGACACTGACCACACGTGAAACACTCCCACAAAGGAGAAACAATTAACTGTACTAACTGGTCACTGCACTCTTTTTTTATTGAGACATTTAAGAGAAGCTTCTCCCGCTTTGCATTCAGCTGTGACCCAGTCAAATTAACTTGGGAGTCGTAAAAACAGCAGCCATATCGATGCCATCCACACGGGTGTCAGAGGAGGAGTTGCTCCACTGGCGTCAACTCAGCCAGCAGGTGCAGGGCTTTTATTATAAAGTATAACTGTCAGTACAAACACCTTTCTGCTCTGAGCTCTCAGACAAAGTCCACAACTGAACTGTGTCTTTTAGTCTACTCTTGCAGAAGTAAATAAGCAGTTTGCATTATGACCTGCAACTGCTGAATGAACAAAATGTCAAATGTTTCGTCGCAGCAAAGCTGCAAACTGAGCCTCAGCTTCAATCCCAGTGTAACTGTTAACAAGAAAGCTGAAAATGACGTTCTGTTCTGGTCATATTTGAAAATACATGTAATAAATTTATATATTATATATTTTGCAAGTAAGTTAGATCACCAACAGTCAGGCAATGAGGGCAGGAAGGAAGCACTTCCAAGCAGCTGGAAGCAGTTGAATCAGAGCAAAAATACATGACATTTTTTTATTATTATTTTATTTTAAGGATAAGAGGCTGGATCATTGTAGCCACACACATCAAGGGGAGCTCACGCACTGCATGTAACATTCTGTGCCACAACATTCACTTGTGTGGGTGTACTTTAGACTGTACATATCCTATTACTGGAAAAATCACTAAACCAAATGTATATTTTATAGATTTCAAAGAACGCTATATTGAAAAACCCACTCAGGTTTTCCTTATTATATTATTGTACTTTGTACAACTGAAGTCCATTCGCATACATCTACTCTAGCACTCAACATTGTCTAAAAGGACAATGTCCTTTGAGGATTTATACAGTGAAGCTGTATAAAGGGTACAGTTTCTAAGATAAACTGGCATGGAGTACTGGATCTATTTTTAAAAATAAATATATTCATTTTGTTGTAATGGGTCAACTATTTGCATGAAAAACCTCTGTTATTATTAAAATCTGCACAATATCAACAAACTGCACATCATAAGGAGAAGTCAGTGATTGTAAAATGTGAGGGTGGACCCAGTAGAGCTGTTTATACAAGAACAAAAGTTGATACCTGTACAGCTAAGCTAAAGCACTCAGATTAAGTGCATGTGTGTGTTTATACTTATGTATGCATGTGTGTGTGGGCATGTTTTAAGGATGTAAAGAGCTGTTTTGGGAGCTCTCTCTGTAGTATGTGCTAATCCGTTTATTACACGTCTCAATGTGATATTTACAGTGCTCTGCTCAGCACAAGGCCTCTAGCGCAGATTATGCCCGCTACACGCACACACAAAACACCAACAATGCATAGACACACACACCCACACGCTCAGTTTCTGATATACAAGAAAAAATACATTGACACACACTCTCTTCTCTCTCTTTTCTTACACACACATACACATTAAGCAGCACATTAAGGCCCGATACCCAACATGCTGTCAAAGCTAAAGTCGTTCTGCCGGCAAACGATCCATTACACACTCCACACATCCGACTGAGAGAGGGAACTGACGGAGCACAAAAAAAAAGAGGGATTACCCCCCATCATGACCACTGGAATGGTAGCGGAGTGTGTGGGGGGAAGCGTAGGGGGCGAGAAAGCAATGGATTACATGCCGATCATGGTGAAAAGACACAGACACGGAGTATGAAAACAGGAAGTCACAAGGCTTCACACTCAGATTCTCACAGGGGGAAAAAAACGCACATCTCTCCTTTCAGCTTAACAGCTACCTCTGCTGCAGCTCTGAGCTCTGGAGGACGGGAAAATGTCCTGAATGGACAAAATTCAATACATTACCATTTCCAGGTCTGATTAATACAACGTGTATACTTGAGTTTACACTTCAGAATGGGGCATATATACAGTGCTGTGAAAAAGTATTTGCCCACACCCACGTATGATTACTGCCAAACTTGTCGAATCAAACCGTCACTTAAATAGAAGCTGTCTGGCTTTGTGAAGTCGGCTAAAAGGTCTCAGAAAGCAGCACATGACGCCACGTTCTGAAAAGTGAGAGCAAATGCAAAAACAAAGTCACTGAAATTTATCAGTCTGGGAAGGGTTACACAGCCATTGCTAAGGCTCTGGGACTCCAGTGAATCACAGGAAGAGCCATTAATCACATATGAAGAAAATATGGAACAGTGGTGAAGCTTCCCAGGAGTGGTCAGTCTACCAAAATCTCATCAGGGTCAACATCTCATCCAGGAGGCTACAAAAGAACTCAGTCAAATATCAAAAGATCTGCAGGCCTCACTCGCCTCAGTTAAAGTCAGTGTACATGACAGAACAATAAGGCACACACTGCATGGGAGAGTTGCAAAGTGCAAACCACTCCTGAACAAAAGGCTCACCTGGCATTTGCAAAAAAAATATATATATATCTAGATGAGCTTAAGACTTTTGGGATAACATCCTGAGGCCAAATTAAAACTAACCTGCAGAGAAGAGTCAGCCAAAACTCCTCCATGAGGATGTGAAAGATCAACAAGCAGATCACAAATGTTTAACTGCTGTTGTTGCTGTCAAGGGTGACCCAGTTATTAGGTTTAGGGGGGAAATGACTTTTTCACAGAGGGCAAGAATTTGCCTTCAATAAATGAAAATAATAAAAACAGCTTTTTGTGTTTTCTTGCGTTATATTTGTCTTATATTACAATTAGTTTGATGCTTAGAAACATGTAAGTGTGACAAATACCAAAAAATTTGTTTTTTTTTCACAGCGCTGTATTTTACAAACACAATTACTATGACAAAGTGTATTTATTTGTGGGTGCATCTTACTCACCGCTTTAAATGATACTGGTCTTGACTTCCACTGTTTCCTTTCGCAAAATCCAGAGCCCGAGTCCCTGTTTCTGCAGTAGATATTAAGGGAGGATAATGCTTATTACTGTTATGATTTGTATTGAACCCACATGGTTGTAACATTAGTGTGTTTGCATGCATGACTAATTTATGCATAGACTGTATATAGAAAGGCTGAAGCTAACGTGATGTCGCTCATTGGTTTGTAGATTTTATACTTAAGTCAGGAGTTTTTCGTTTGAACATCGCCATTCTGGGACCATGAAGGGCGGAGTGAGGAGGCAGGTCTGACCTTTGAACCCACTGCCCAATGTGTATGAGACTCGAGGTCAGGATTGATCTCATTGGAGAATGGACCTGTCAATCAAACTAACCACAGTCCCAAATAATCCCTGTTTTAAGGCCTATAAATGATTTTCAGATTAATGGCAGGATTATTTACAATAACATCTAACTTTAGCTCATGACATCAGAATAACTTATAAAAAGTATTTCATGATTGCTAATTTTTTAACTGAAGCAAGAGTTTTTTGGAGCCAGCTTCTAGTGGCCATCGGCGGCATTACACTTTAACATTTGCTCCTTTTTTCGAGCCTGGATGCTGCGTCCATGTCTATACACAGTCTATGAATTTATGTGTATACTGAATGTGTGTGAGTGTGTGTACCCTTCACTATGAGTCTCAGTTCCTGCTCCAGTCCGTGGAGTGTGTGTGCAGTCGTGTCAGCGTCCAGGTCTGGGTCCTCACAGCCTGTCTGGTCCACGTTGCAAATCTCCATGATCTCTTGGGCTGCCCGGGACAACAGATGAAATGCTGGACCTAATTCTGAGCACAGTGTGGGACGTACCAGGCAGGCAGGATGAGAGCGAGGAGAGACAGGTGCAGAGAGAGGACCTGGATTTGTCTTTGGAGCGAGAATTGGTGTGAACTTGCCAGTCAGGTTGGACCCTGACCCTGAATAAAAAAAACAAAAAAACAAAAGAGAAATATATATAAAGAAATGGGTAGAAAAGCGTATCGGTGCACATGAGGACAGATGGACGGCTGTAGTGACGGACACAAGGCTGTACAGTAAAGCGTATCTTATGAAAACAGCTACAGAAAGTGTGAGTGTAAGAATGAGATAAGAGGAGATGTAGAGGAAGAAAGGAGAGAAGGTAAGAAGAAGAGGGTGTGCTGCTCAGGATTTGGGGGAAAGCGGGTGAGAGATACAAAAACGATCACAACAGTCGGTGGAATGAGTGGTGTCTCATCCCACTCCTCTGCGAGCCACATCAAATTGAATCAGACTGAACATCCATCCCCACCTGCTCACTGTAAATTACATCGAGGCCCCCACTGAGAAGCTATGATGGTGTGGGTGTGTATGTGTGCGTCTGCAGCACATTGATTCCTCATGCTGCGTGCTGTCTAACCAGTTTCAGCTCCAATGTTAAGTCTTTCAGTCTTTCAATCTTCCATTGTCTCCTCACCTCTCCCTCCCTCTTCCCACTCTCGATGCCTGGCTCTGTCTTTCAACTGGCACAGAACCTGCACTTAGTGCTTCACAGCCACCTGCACTGTCAAACTAAGCAGCATGAGAGGAATGATGCACGCCGCACAGTGCTGCTAACACATGTGGAAGTACGTGTACCTCTAGACTCAATTTACTTCAATTTTAAAGCAGATGGGACATACATCCAGATTTCTGTTACTGATAAATTCCTGTGCCAGATGTAAGACGTATCAAGTGTAAAATGAGAGAAAGATTAAAATCTGATCTCTCTTCCCTCGACATCTACTTAGGAAGGTCAGATTTCAATCTTTCATGAGTGGCATACATTTTATGTTTAAGATATTTATAGCCTCCTCGTCATATTAAGATGCAACCAGTAAAATATGGAACTTTTTCATATGACTAACTCGGGTCTATAAAACATACTGAAATGAAACCTAAAAACTAATAAAGTAACCAAATGCTGTGAACTTTAAGAGGAGTTCCCCGCTTACAAATATGCTCAGGGGCACAAAGCTATTTCAAGACATTCATTAATAGCACAAGGGAGCCAAAGCACAGATGTTTTGGCGAGAAGCCTTCTTCAGCGTGCTGTCAGACAGCACACTGGAGCGGCACACTGACAAGACAGCACAATGAAGCACTCTGAGTAAGGCAACTTGCCGAATCGTCTGTGCTTAGGTTCCCTTGTGGAAATAAAAAAATATTGAAAACATGGTGAGCGCTTATGTGCCGTTATGATGCTCCAATTAAATATGTTTTAAAAAAGTTTTTGAACTCACGAGTGGTTTTACAGGTGTGGACCTTCCTTACAAATTTTAAGTGTAAGCATTCATCTCGATAAGACCTCGAGTGGAGTGTGCACAAAGTGTTCAGACTATTTGCTTTTGAGCTGAATCTTTGAATGAAAAGACGGGAGTAAAGAATAAAACATAAAAATAAATAATATCCTGAATCGGTAAGGATGAGACAGCAAAGAATGGGCAAGATTCATGGACAAGATTTAAGGCAGCGGGGCTGAAATGATCCTATTTGAATGGAGTCATTTACAGTAAAATGAGCAAGGATGGAAAAGAGGAAGGCAATCTAGAGAAGTGATTGCCATTGGAAGGTGTAAGATATATCACTCTATAAAAAAGATAATCGCCTTGTCTCTCAGGTGTGTGTCAACATCACTGCAGTGTTTCTAAGATCTGGGCAAAGAAAGTGATGAGAGGATGTATTCCTGGACCACTTCCCGATTTCTGTACAGTATGTGAGTATGTGACGTGTGCCAGTTTGTGTCTGAAAGCGATACTGGATAATCTCTTTAAGAAACCTGCACACTCAGAGCCAAGAAAGTGTGGCCATATGCAGGAAACAGGTGTATTAAGTGTGTATGAAATGCAGTTCTGTGTGGATGAGAGTAAGTTAAGTAATAAGCAGAGCTCAGTGCGCCTCAAAGTGTTCACACAGACAAAATACACACAAGTGCGCAGAAGAGCACACATGCATTTACCAGATGTTCCCAGTTCATTTGCCGCTGTTTCTCTCCTGCTGGTTGAGTGAATTTGAATTGCAGTTGGCTGTGTGTGGTTGTCCTTCATCACTCTGGAAACCAGGTGTTCCTCAGTGTAGGTTCTGAGGTCACTGCTCGGCCCACTACTCTCTGAACCTTAAAAAAACAATAATAGAGGAGTCACAGTAAATCTGAAAAATAATTTCCACAAAGTAGCCAGAAATAAATATCTAGAAACATAAATTTGACAATTACAATAAACAGTGTCACTGACAGTAATAGTTTCTATTCGCTGAAGTTTTGTTTTAGTAGTTGCAGCCTGTGACTCTGTACCCTTTCACATTCTGTTATTGAATTTTACATGCTTTAAAAAGCACTTACATATCTGGATACAACATAAATGAAACCCAAAGACACCGATCAGGCACTGTCACACTGCGATCTGTTGGATGTATAGTCAGCAATTGGAAATTTCAATGCATTTGCTTTGCTATCAGACTGCTTTTTTATTTTTTTTTAAATAACTCCAACACACAGAGTAACTTTTTGGCTTTGACTGCATATAAATTCTACACAGAATATAAAGCTGCTAGAGGAAATATCCAATGGTGTTATTTATCTTCATGGTTGTTTATTGATTTAATACCTTAATCTAGTTTATGATCAGAAATCATTATAATCAATAAAAGTTTATATTCCTCGGAAATAACAGCAGTTGACAACACATGCAAAAGATTAGCCTAGTAATGCTTATAACTAAATAAATGATTTCATGTGAGAATTACATTTTCTACAATAATCTAGTTACCCAATCAGCAGCAGCATCAGTGCACAACTGATATTGCTTAACAAGGTTATTCAGCCAATCCTGACAGTTGCAGTGCAATTACTGTTGTTTTCTTCTTTCTCTCCAGTGGTCAGCCAATTAATTACTAGTATTGACTGGATGGAGAATCTACTAACTAGTCTAAATCCACTGCAAATGAAATGAGGAAAGGGGGAGAGCAGTTAAACACCCAACTTGTAAATGCTTCACTAGAGAAGGCTGAAGCTCTTTGGAAAACAAAAATATTTTCAAAGGTCTTTTTCTTCTTGCAGTCTGCCTTTCTAGCTTGCAGTCCACTTACCTGTCTTTCTGTTTATCTTTATTAACATGTCTACATACAAGTACATGTATCTCTTCTTTAGTTCTCTGTATATGTACACATCCCTGAGGTTATTACCCTGCCTGTCTGCCCCCCTGTTTTTGTTTGTACTGGATTGGATGCATATGTGACAGAAACTGCCCACTAACAACCTCATTTTCTGACTGATGAGGTGACAGGAAATAAGGGAAGAAGAAGAGGAGGATGAAGAAGAGAGAGCAGGAGACATATGAAACCAGTTGGATCTCAGCCCTCCTATGAAAAAGTAGGAATATAGATGAGACAGATGGAAGGATGGAGGGACATAAATGAGTATGAAGTGTTGTCAAGGTGATACTCCTCCTCTCCAACCTTTCTCTCTCATTAACTTTGAAGCTTTAACAATGGCGGCAGAGACGGTGCGGGATTTGACGAGTGGCTGGCTGCATGGTGTGACAGGGATAGTGGTGCCCTTGTGTGAGTCTCTCACTGTCAACTTCTTTCATTTCACAACTGCCTGACAATAAAACAGCAAAAACCTGGACTTCAACTCCTGATGAAGGAAAAGGTCGATGGGGTCATTGTTGGTTGATTTATATCGGTAAACAAAGTGTGAATTAGTAATCCTTCCTGAATCAAAACGGTGGAATGCAGGTAATTCAGCAGCCTTGGGCAACAGTATGAGGAGTAATAAACACCATGTGGTTGGATAAATTACAGCGTCTGATTCAATCCCGATATCATTACTGTAACTCTCATAAATCTGGAGGTGCAGGCTTGATTTCCACCAGCCTTGCTGGACAGTCTGAGCCGCTCACAGACATATTCAGTTTAGAAATTATCAGTGTTGGAAAATGTTGAACGCCCATGCTGTGGTCAAAAATAGAAAAGTTATCATATACCCTGGGGGGAACTTTCCTTAATGGCTACAGCACTGTCTACCAGACACAGTTTCTCTTTTAAAATCGTCTTGTTATAGCAGCTTTTGTTTAGTGTAGTTGAAGGTGAAACCTGGCAATGAGAAAAGAGGAGGGAAAAAAAATGTTGTCAAAACAATATGACAATTCACTGACAACATGCAGTATGCCTTATGACAGTCTCCTCCAAAGTAGTTCACTTTAGACACAGGCATAGCTATCTACATTTTTCAGCTCAGAAAGAAACAAGTCAAATAGGATGTGTTCTTTATGAAATAAGGATCTCTAGATATTTACAGGGGTTTTTTTTGGCAGGGGCTCGGGCAGGGGCCAGGGGCAGGTGTGTGGTCTGTGTTTAAGAAAGTTTAAGAAAACTGAAAAACTAAATATAGGTAAAAGGAAAAAAAAAAAAAAATACACAGACTCTGAACACACACACACACACACACACAAACCCCATCTCAGCAAAGCTCCCCTTGGACCCACCAGTAGTAAATTATCAGTGTTGTCCCCCATCTCTCGTTTTTCCACCAAGCAGCCAGCGCTCCTCTGGGTTTAAAACTCATTTTCATGTCTCTTGTAAGCTCTACATTTTTACATATTTGTTCTAAATCCTATTATGAGGCCTTTGTGATATGAATAACGCTTGCAAATTGGAAAGTATCTCCAGGCAAAAGCTGGACACAGAGGTAATCTTCACAATCTAATCTCTTGAAGAAAAAAAAAACAACAAAAAAAAAAAACCCACCAACGACACTTTCAGATGTAGTTTATAAGAAAACATTATTCAGAAGAAAACTCTCAATGACAAATGAATACAATTTGAAGCACGCAACAATACACAGGTTAAGACTTTCCCCTCTTTAACCTACCTGTTGGGTCTGGGTCATGCAGCGGAGATCGGCAGGCGTGAAGTGGGTCACAGTGTGCATGTGGTGTGTCGGAGTGACCAGGATTCATGTCCAAACCTAGAGGCGAATACCCATCCAGATCACAGAAGTGCTCTGATCCAGACCCAGCACTGTGGTAGCATGTTACCTAAGGGGATATGGAAACAGATGGAGGGATGCAGGAGAAGGAGGGATGGAAGGAAGAAGGGGGTAAACAGTATAAGGGACAAAGACAGTGAGAAAAACAGGTCAGTTAGGATGAGCTAGAGAGATGCTACACTTGAAAGAAGAGAAAAATGCAAAGATACAGGTTATGGATTGACATCAGGAAGGTATGGTAAGACAATTTGGGTATTGGAGAGACACGAAGAGTGAATAAAGTCCAGGGGAACAAGGCATTAATATATTGGTCACAAAGCTTAGATTGATTTGAATCTTAATACACAACATCTCAAAGGACAAACTAAATTTAATATTAATTTAACTTTTATTTAGCCAGGTAAGTCTGCTAAATTAGTATTTTTCCATTTCGACTGTGTAACTACATTTTATTAAGTCCATGTCTTTTACTGGAGATTATTCCCCTCTCATCTTGTTTCCTTTGTTTCCACTTGATGAATTGATTTTTAATTAACCCCTGGAGCTAGTGAGAGCATCTCACAATGGTGTGGTGGGTTAGCTGTTCTTTCCCGTACAAGTGTCCTCCTGTGAGACAGGGGTAAAAATGAGGAAGCTCTGTTTAGTTAAGATTAGATCAGATGCATTAGCATGCTCGCTCCGCAAGACACTGCAGATGGGCTGGGAGACTATAGGAAGAAAGGCATGTGGGAATAGTGCTGCTTAGAGCAAGGAAGGAGAATGACAAGAGGAAGATAGGGTGAAAGAAAGGAGAGAGGCATAACAATGAAATGGCAAGAGACCAGACACAATGATGCTGAGATGCAGGAAAAACTGGAGATCTCTTTGTGCAGACAAATATCTGATAACAAGAAGGATGCAGCAGTTGACTTGCTGCCTGAACTATGGGGTAAAGGTTAAACAAAAAGGAGAAAAGACAAACACAAAAAAGTGACAAAAAGATGGAACAAAGGAAAGAGTGGGAGAAAGAGAGTGAGAAATACACAGAGGGTGAGAGAGCAGAAGAGATCAGATCCAATAGAGACACAGAGAGAGAGAGAGAGAGAGAGAGAGCGGGGGAAAAAAAAACCATACTGTATAATCATTTTAGAGCAGTTTGATTCAGGTCCAGAGGCCACAGATAACCACCATCTTTACAATCATGAACCTCATTTTGTTCCAGCTTTTTAATAAAGCACTAGCCCCCCTTTATTTTTTCATTCCTCTGTCACAGCATAAAGGATTCATACCATTAAATGGCTGATAAGTCATTTGGGACCATTCAAGCAGTGCCTTTTTAATCCACTCTGTTTCTCTTTTCTTCCCTCAATGGTTTGCACCTTTAACACCACAGCTTTAGATATCTCTGAGCTATATATGAATAATGTAAAGTAATTAGTGTGATACAAATGTTATCTAATAGATCGGGTCAGTGACAATAAGAAACTCTAACTGTATGTCGCTGAAGTCTTCTCATTCTCTGCAGCGATTATGTCCGGTGTAATGAACTTCTAAAACTTGTCAATTTATTCTTTTTATTACGCGGCCTTCAGCTATTTCAATGACAAACTCAGTATACGGGCATATAGAACATGATATTTGTTCATTCTTTAATTTTTTTTAGCTATCAGATGTTTCTCAAAAAGTAATAGTCTCATTTGCTGTACAACTATTATTTCACAACACACCCCATGTCCTGTATCTAAAACAAAAGCTATTATTTGGTGTTAATAGTGTGGGTAATTAGAGTCAGTGTGGTACAACTGGACACAAGTCACACAGGATGAATAGTTAAAAGCACAGTAGAATATTGATTAAATTTAGTAGATTCTTGTTCCTCTAATTTTAAAAATGAACTCATCTGTAGTCTTGCCTGATTGTACGTCTGACATCCAGTGATTAGACATATTTACAGTGTAGCTCTGTGAATGCCCTTTCCAAAGAGGAGTTTGTACTTCCTCAGTGCTCTATCCCAAGGCCCCTTCCTTTCAAGAACCAAACACACATGGGGATGTGGAAATATGTTACCATGGATGGTTCTGACAGCTGTTCTGGCTTCACAGTCTCCAAATCTTTTTCTGTTTCTGCCTCTGCAGGAACAAAGGAATCTTCTAGATGAGATATGGCAGGACTCTGTTGTTCTTCTCTGGATCGCTCTCTCATTAACTTTCCTTGTACGTGTGCTTCATCGCCTGAAGAGTCTTCTTCAGATGGAGCCAGACCCAGGCTATCACTGGACATCTCATCTCCACTGTCTTCGTGAAAAATAAAGACACAAATGTTTGGAGAATGAAAGGTTTACTTTGAGTTGAGATTCAAGATGAAGAAAGACTGTTTTTCAGAATACCGTATCTTGGACTATCAAGGTGAAGAGTATATATAAAAAAAAACCCAAAAAAAACATGCTGACTGCCCTTGTTTATCATGCTTTGAATCACTGGAGCAACATTTTCATCTCTAAGATTCAAGGCAAAATGTAACATGCGATGTAAGTGACCTTGACAGTGCAAAGCTCTAACAAGCTGATAAAGCAGCCACTCAGTGTCACAGTGGTCAAAGAGCTGCAGAAAGTGGTGGAAGTGAAGGATGCAAAGGATGAAGAAAAGCACAGCGATGATGGATGAATAGAGGAAGAGAGGTAGAGGTGTGAAGTCGGGAAGTGGAACTGAGATAAAGTACAAGCAAGATTAGGGAAAAGTAGTGAAAGAATGAGCCTTTTTGAACTGTCACCACAGTTCACAAGAAGCATAGTTCTCTATTTAAAGCCCCGATTTTAGGACAAGTTTAATTCTAACAAAGATTATAAAACATTTCCCAGTGTTTCTACGTGGGCACATCGTGTGCTGAAAACAAATGTGTAGCCATAGTACTCTTGTGTGAATAAAAGTGTGAGGAAACAGTGGCAAGAATAACAGAGTTTAACTGGGCATAAAGTGTGATCTGGGGCAGAATTCGCACAGCATCCTCGGGCTATTAATTAAATCATCACAAGTGCAACAAATACATTAAAAAAAACGCTGATAAAGATTAATTTTGTCAATACAATACACCCTCTTTTAACCACGTTTGTTGCTTCATTGTTTTAACTAACTCATCACATTCACTGACAAAGACCAATCATTTGTCAGCAAAATCCTGCTGGACATGTTTTAAAGTTAATTTATAAAACACAACAGCATCTATATCCATTGAGCATTTACAGTGCTAGTGGAAAAACTATGTAAACCCTTATATTTAAGATACATGTTTCCATTAATATAAACAATAACAAAGACTTCAGTACATTTTCCTCACTGCTGTGTACGTGCAGGTGTATACACACTGCATGCGAAAGATGAGTGTCTTTGTGTGAGTCCTAGATAACAGGAGTGTGTGTGTGTGTGCGTGTGCTGTATACTATGGCCATTCTTTACAGTGTAATTACCTTCTAGTCTATTGTAGCTTTATGTGAGGTATTTACTTAAAACCGACCCTTAATCGATATTAATAAAAAAAATAAAAAAGAACACTTTTTATAGTTGGATCTAAATTGGCTTTGACAGCCCAGTGGAATAAAAGGAAGCCATTACAGCTGAGATCCACAAGCAGTTTATTCATATAAACCACCTGACCACTGAGAATAGTGTTCAAACTGTGCCATGACAAAGTGTTCTATCAGGAATCACTTTACTGCAAAGAACCTGAGCTTCCCCATCCATAAACATGACTGTTTCTTTCTCCTTTATTTTTTTTTGTAATACAAATCTCAGTCCCCAGAAATCCTTGTCTGGTCTCTGGGGATCTCGACAAATAATACAGTCTTGAAATGCAAAATGTGCCAAATCGATTTATGACAAATACTGGAAGTATTCTGTATGTACAAATGGTGGAGGTGTGGTCGCAGGTCAGGGATATTTTGGTAAACTGACATGTAGAGCATATACTTGTATTTGCTTTCAACCAGGCTTTTAGCTACAAGATTTAGCTAATTGCTATCAGATTTATCTAACTCTATAATCATTACTGGCTGAAAATGGTTTCTCACCCTTATTAACCCAGCTATTTCGGAACTAATTACAATGCATGCCCCTTACAGATTTGTATTACCACCTTGCTAGTGGGTGAAATTGTACTAGAACTGTACTTTGACAATTCTCAGATCTATGTCACGAGAGCAGAGGTGGAAATGTGCTTTCCAAGTCACATGATTGCAGTTGAAGCTGTTAATTGTGTGAGGTGTATATTACCACTGCTTTTTGAACACAGAGGATTAAGAAAGAACTGAATCTCTCGACTCATCTGCCTGCGTCGTTACTTATGTAAATAGTGAGGAGCTTTGTTGTATATTCGTGGAGACAGGCGCAGGTGTTGCACCTGATGTTCTATTTTAAGGCAGTAAAGTAAATACTGCAGCTCTGTAGTCAAAGTCCAATACCCGTCCTTGTCACAGAGTAGTTGTGCAGAATACTATTAAGAAGCTTAAGAGAGGTAATACTGCCACACTTAAGCTTTACAAAAAAACAGGAACAAAAACCAGACTCCATACAAGACATGTTAAGCTGAGGAGAAACCTGAAGATTAGATGAAATGTACAAACAACAAAAACTTTTTACATTTTTCTTAAGTCTTTGACAGTGATGAGCATTTAAAAGTCGTCCTGTGTGCAAGAACTTCATTACCAACACATTAAGTGTATAACTGATCATCAATGCACACAAATACACACATGCAAAAATTGAGCTCATTATTACTCTTCACTTACCCATTGATGACTCCTCTTCCTCCTCCTTTTTCACAGCAAAAGGGCAATTGAAGGGTGAAGGGATACAACGTATATCCTCATGTGGCAAAGTTGATTTAGGGTCATCAGATATATATGTAGAATCTGCGTCAGTCAGGGGCTCATTAAATACAGACAACCTTGAGAGGGTGTTTGCTGGTAACCTGTGTGGCACAGGGCTTATTTGTGATTCCAGGGATCTCAGTGGTGGACTGGCAGACAGGGGTGAGAGCGGCACCTGGAGTTTATTATCTGGTAGAAGAGACACCGGGTCACACAAGGAATGCTGGGATTGCTGTGGGGACATCAGATTGCTTCTTGGTGATGCACAAAGCTTTGACGATGAGATTGGTTCTGCAAATAACTGGGTAGATTGGGGATGTTCTGGCAAGAGAAATGAGTCTGAGGTCTTTTGTGTTGGGGCTGAATAGTAAACTTTGGGCAATAGGGCTGACTCATTAGAGCTTGATGGTGAGACCGTGAAAGTAGACCTGAGGGAAAAGGATATAGATGGGGATGAGGGGGGACGGTCTTCTGAGACTGCTGGTCTGTTACTAACCAAAGCTAAAGCATCAGTCGAAAATAAGAGAGGAGAGTGTGACAATTTTGGGATCTCAGACTGGGAATGCGGTAATGAGGACAGAAATTGTGGTGATCCACCGTTAGCTTTTGATTTGTGAGTAGCGGGAGAGCAAATGGACCTTGGAGACTTTGAGGTTGGTGTCTTGATTGATGCTTTTGAAGTTCTTGAAGTCTCAGCAGTGGAGCATGTTGATGTGTTACTTTTAGAGGACAATGCTGTGGAAAAGACACAAAAATACAGAAAATATGATGTACTGTATTTGATTCTTCAGTCATGACTGAAATAAAGAAAAAGACCTTTAACTCTTGACCTGCATTTAACATAATGTGAGGCCACAAAGTCATGATGTCATTACACTGAGCTAATGGTGGTTTAGTCTGTAAAATAGGTAGTAGTAGATGAGGCAGCTAAAGCAAACAGGCCAACTATTTTTATATATATATATATATTTTAAAACATGTAGTTGAGTTATGTCAGTTTTGTCAAAATCATCACTGTCCATCTCCTCTTTGATTCACTGCAGTCATGACAGATGTGTTTAAGAGGGGGACAATGAATTCACACGAAATTAGAAATATTTATAGGGCACATATGGTTAATTCTAGGGCTTTTATTTTCTAATAGTACACCATTACAATGTAAACCACCCCAAGTGCACCAATCTGATGCTAAGTTTGCTGTCTCTCTTTCTACTGAAAGAGTTTCCCTTTGTCAGAAAAACTGTCAAACTCACAGCTTACATTTAACTAAGCGCTTTGCTTGTGATGTTTGGGGCTTAATTGAGTTGAGCTTCTTGGCTGTTTTGGGTTGTGCTGGTGCCCTGGACTGTCTGCATGGTGGAGGAGGTGGAGGAGGAGGAGGAGGGGAGTGGCTGACACTTGAGGAGTCATCACTGGATAAGACAGGTGGCTGAGACACCAGTGTTCCTTCTTTCCCAGACATCAGTTGAACAGCGTGTACCCTGTGTGACAAACAGAGAACGTGGTGAGTGAGTTCATGCCTACCTTTTAATTGATTTACATAACATTTGTGGCACTTTGAACTTCACTCATTTTACTTTAATAACAAGATTTCTTTTTAAAACTCTGACTAAATGTTAATGTATGCTGGTAATGTTGTTACATAACCACTGACATCAGCTTCCACAACATTTCTCTTTATATTTTCTCATGATGTAAATTACGATGGGGTCAATGGGTGTGACAATAACTTTCATATTCTCCCTCTTTGTCTCAAAGGAACAAAAAGTGATTTCAGATTTCCACCAGACCAGTTTACCTTCTGCTTAAAAATGTGTAAAAATTTCCATTCTACCCCCAATACAGACTTCAAGTCATCACAACTTGAGTTTAATCTAATTAGCTTCAACATAGATGTAAGTGTGAATTCATAGGTTACATGTGGGAGAATTCTACAGAGTTTCTATGTTAAAGTGCATGAGTGAAATGTCCCATTACAAAGTATCAATATCATTTGTTGAGAGAAATGTAAATGAGCAGACATTTTTTTATTTCATTCTGTAATACACACCAATACTTGCTAAATAGCATTGACATATCGTTGCATCACATGTACTGGGAGTTAGAAGCACCAAAGAGCCGTCTCAGTTATTCTTAATATTCTTTAGGTATTGGATAAGCAGGCCTTGAACTCACTTATTTCTCAGAGGCAATGATTGTCACTGTGGTAAATTCTCTTGACTGCATATTGAAAAACTGATGAAAAGGAATAAATAAATAATAAATTGCGACTTTGAATTTTGTTTACTTAAAAAGCTGATTTTGGAATTTCTTATAGAATCCCATTGTCTGCAGATGAAAGTCTTTATTCCTTTTTCTGTAGTCTCTTAAAACATCCCTTTTTGTCAAGTAGGTAAGTGTTAATGGTTTAGGTATTGGTTAAGGATATGATACGTTTGTTTTAGTTTTATTTTTTTTCCACAGGCTTACTCTCTGCTGTTCTCTGTCCCCTGTTCAGCAGCAAAGACTCGCTTTATGTCGCTGGATGTCTGTGGAAAACAAAGGAGATCAAACACACATAAGAAATGAGACAGATATATAAAAGGAAGGAAAGAATATGCCGGTGCCACTCTCACCTCATCCAGGACTTCTATGACAAGGCACGATTCAGGTGTGGTAAACTGGGGCTCAGTCCTGCCCCTGCTGACAGGGACGGGGAGCAGTGATGCACAGTAGCGAATAATATCTGAAACTATAAACACACACACACACACACACACACACACACACACACACAAATCAAGATGGGGTAAGGGGAAAAGAGATCCATGTGATGTGTTGGAACTTTGGGAATTCATTATTTTCTTTTGTTTTAGGCTGCTACATTTTTTTTGTCACAGATTGTCCTTTATTAGTCTATTATCTTTATCTGAAAATCTATTTCAAGAATAATGTCAAAATAATACAGATTTGTTTAGATTAAAAATCAGTTCATTGAGGGTGATTATAGCTAATCAAAGTAGTCCGTCTATAAACTATGATATCTGAACTGGGGGAATGGTCTGTGAGGGACAACACTCAGCTCAGCATTGTAGATTACTGCAATGAAGGTGATTACATTTTCACAGATGTTTAGGGGGAGTGGGAGCAGTTACAGAGATGAAATGGGATCAGGAGGTCCAACACCACAGCAGCAGAGGTGTGCTGTTGAAACAAGTTGAGCACAGCTTTTGAAAAGGCCCATGTATTTCACACTCACTACTTACATCTAATCTAAGGAGCAAGAGACTTTGGAGATTGTCAGTGACTCAACTTGTTCACCTCTCAAGGTGTGATGTACGTCCAGGGCATTTCATGTGAGGAAGCCGAAGACTCCATCGAAATTTCCTTTTGAGGTCTGTCTATAAACTAAGGTATCTAAACATCAGCAACAATACTCAGCTATGCATTGCAGATTACTGCAGCGACAACACTTACATTGAAACAAAACTTAAGGAGTGGGACCAGTTATAGAGTGAAATTGGAGCATCTAAAGTGCCAAAACAAGTGCTGAAACAAGTTAGGCACAGCTTTCCCAAGAATTTGGATGTGTATAGCAAATGTTGACAGAAACATTTATCATTATATACACATTTTGCTCAGTGTATCAGTACGCCAAATACTGAAGAAACTGCTTCACAACATATTATACTGAGGCAACTGATCAATAAAAACAATTTGTATATTTGAAAGCATCCTCGCAGCTCACCTGTAATGGCTAAAACTTTTGGTAACTTAGTTCAGTCCAATCACCTTTGTGGCTGTGAAACAGGGGTAATGGACACACCTGAAATTATACTGAGAAATGATACCCTCTTCCTCCTCCAAGGATCAGAAGTTGGGGTCACACAGAGCTGCACACTTGAGTCTGTATTCATTTATTATCTCAGCTTCGGTTGAAAGATGTTGCTGACACAGCTGGAGCTAAAAGAGGGTCTGAGGACATTACCTCAGCACAGAATGCACAGCACACACATGATAATCTACAGTTCCTGTATTTCAATGTGAACTGGGAACGTGTGTTAATATCAAGCAAACGTGCATATGTACTTGCTTTGATACAGGCATGCAATTTGCCTGTTCTTTCCCTTGATTTGTCATTTTTTGCAGTCTGTCTTTCTATGGTTGTTTTACCACTGCAAGTTATCTGTCTGTGCCACCTCTTCCTCTATTTCACTCTCTCATACTAACAATCCCTCTATCACCACATGGGTCTGACAGCTCGGGAAAATGAGAATTTAAAACAAGGGGGTGGTCCCCACATGATGCTGGAAAACATCTTTTATTATTCATGGACACACACATTTTGCCCACCCTTTCATATTCAACGACAGAAGAGGAGGAGAAACTCTGCAACCTGTTGTAATTGGCATGCATTAGGGAAGTTCAAAGCAGGTGAGGAGAATAGTTTATCAGATGCTGGAAAGCTTTACATTTCCCAAAGACATTGGTGCTTTCTTCATATCTGCAGATAACAAAAACAATGATCTATCAACTATTGAATTGAAAGTTTGGATTTGAACATCTGCATATTGAGAAGGGAACGACTGGAATATTAAAGAGTTAAGAGGACAGTCACCACTTTAACTATAAATGGTTTGAGCAAAGTACAATAACTTTTGTGACTCTCTAAGAAGCTTCAACTACAAGGTGAGAGGTTAAATAAATGTGTAAGTTGTGTAGATCACCTAGATTTAAAAAAAATATGTGCTGCTGTATGTCTTTTTGTCTTATTATAAACAACTGCTACATGCCAACATCTCTGGCTGCTGTGACTGGCTTTGTACCCCAGTTTTGTTTAGGCATGAGGGGTATTTGCATTGTTTATAGTATGACTTTATGATTTTAAATTTGTTTATCAGTTTTACAGAAGGGTACAACACTGAAATTCTCTAAGCAAACTGTCAAACTTCTGGGTTATGTTGAATTAATGAGAATGTTGTGGCAAAAAAAAAGAAAATGGCCCAAGGAACAGAAGAGGCTGAAAGAATCACAGGGGAAGAGGAGAGTGTTTTCAACTAAACTAACTGCATAACCATATTCAAGTAGTGGTGTGATTCTGTGTGTGTCGTTTGCTATTGTGTTGTCAAGTAGCATATTAGTCATATTAGTAGCAAAAAGTTTGTTTGAAGAATCAATCAGAATCTGGACAGGCACAATGAAGCACTGCTGAGATATTGTTCATTTATAATACACACCTTAGTAACTGAAAGTGTCCTTGTGACTTAAAAGACTAAGACATATTAGTCAGAGCTCCAGATTACTTTGAACATAGTGTGCTGCTTTCTTATCAACCCTTACTGTGGTGTGCACAGGGAACTATTTTAACCTTGAAGATTTGGAAAAAACAACTATTTGAGATCGACAGCTGTGGGGAAAGGGGGCAAACAAGGACTTGCAGATCCTAACGAGGTCACGATCGGAGTCTTGATTGATGTGATGAGAGGCAGTTGACGGCCCCGGGGTCCGGAGGTTTAGACGGGGAGAGATAATCCTGGTGTACCCGTCTCCTTTCAGCCTGGGCTGCGGGGCAGAAAGTCAGGACACTCTACTGACTGATGAGCTCCGGGCTGTGAGCTCCAGACTACAGGCCGAACCCCACCTCCCTCTCTCTGCCCCATTCCTTACCCTGTCAGGCTTGAGCCACCTCTAACAGCCCTCTGCCCACACAATCACAGCCAGTGATTACCCATCACACTGCCACGGATGGATGGGCAGGGGCTGATACGTCTGACCCGTTGAGAGGGAGAGATTTTGTTATCGTGTGTTTGTATATGTGTGTGTGTTTGTGAGAGACCTGTGTGTGTATTTGCGTGCACGTGCAGGTCATCTGTCAAACCACTCTGTCCTAAGCTGTTTCTTTGTTTGCTCTCAGGGCCTGTTTGCGCTGTGTGTATCACAAACGTGGGGGATGCCGCAGAGGTCAGTTTCTGGTTTTATTGTCCAAAGATGTTCATGGACAAACAGACTCACTCGTGTATGTGTCTGTGCACGTGTTTGTGTGTGTGTATTACCGGTGACGTTGATTTCAGTCTCCTCCTCAGTGTTTGGAATAGGTGGGGATTTTAAATCTCTACCAATGGCCAGTGGCGGATGATAACTTTCAATTGGTGTTCTGCAAACACAGAAATCATATTCATATCAGCAAACAAGGCCAAACACCAGAAAAAAGTATGACAAAGTAACCACTGTTTATTTCCCTTGTGGATGGCTGAATGGATGGACAGTGATTTACACATGTGTACTTTCTGGATTTGTTCTCTTGTCAGATCATTCAGTTGCTGTCTCATTATGCCACAGTCCAAGCATTTCCTGTCTTCATACTTAGTCCACATCCCCAAACACAATATTTATGTCTTCTATATCTATGCAATGCCCTTTTCCCCCCATCCAAACAGTACTTTGCATGCACTAAGTCTAACAAGCCCCGGGCCGTTTGCGTTTAGGCTTTTGCCAGAAAGGACCAAAAAAGTTACATGTTGCGGTTTTTGTCCTCCAGTCTTACCTCCTTGTGGATATATATGTTTTATCCTTCATCATACATAATATATGCTATATATTATATTTATGAAAAGGGTACAAGTTGGAGCAGAGGATAAAGAATTTCAACTGACTGAGCCAAGTTCAAGTATCAACAGTGGCACAGACCAACCCTGGAAAGTGAAACCACTCCTCTGTACCTCATAGAGAAGAGCTAGAGGAGACTTTCCCTGCAGTAATAAATACAGTGGAAAATCATTTAGTCTCACAAAAAGGAAAAAGTGAAGGCACAGTGTAACCTACATGCTATATAGAGCCTCATTAAGGACTTGTATTGTATGTGAATGGAAGACAATGCATTGCAAAGTGATGTATAATACATGCTTGTATGGCTTATCAATGTTTATTCTAATAACTAATTAAAAACAATGTTTCACTTTTGCTTTAAGCTTTTTCCATATTTCTGCCTTTTGTTGTGTGCCCTCTCCAATAAATCCAAAAAAGAGAGAAGGATGAGCCCTTCAGTAGAACATTTTTGCTGTACTATTTGCTCAGTGTACATTGATTAGCTCAAGCAAATCTAATATTTGTTACATACATTGGTTTACGGAAGTCACTGCCTCTTTAAGAGGTGATATTCAGCTTATTACTGTAACTATTCAAACTTCTCTCTCGTACTTAAAAACTAAACTTTAGCAAGTAACTTTGTGACACAGGTCAAATTATCTGCTTAAGACTATTCGAGCCCTGCCGTTGCACAATTGACAGTTCGTAGGCAGAAAAAAATAAGGAGCACAGACAGAAGTGTGAGGATCTACAGGGTCACTGGAGAAACAGTGAAAAAATAATGGAGATGACTAACAAACAAGAAGAGAACAATCACCTAAACTCTGTTGAAACCGCTGTTTAGAGGCATGCAACATATAATATGTTTAAGTAAAACTTTTCCCTAAATGTTGAAAATTTTGTGACATTTCTTTAAAAAAAATAAATATAACAACCTTATCATGCAGCTTATCATGCAGACATGCAGCAACATTATCACCCTATGAGTTCAATAAGGCAATAATGATTCTACTGCTATTATTATCTCCACCAGAGAAGTTATATTTTCGCCTGCATCTGTCTGTTTGCTTGTCTGTCTGTCTATCTATTAGCAACATTATGGTAAAAAGGTATTATGGTAGTACTCAAGGAGCAAATGATTACATTTTGGGCATGATCAAATGATGGGTACCTATCCAGAAATATTTTAAATATAAATGTAATATTTTTTAACAAAAAAAAAATGGTGACAGAAAACCAGTAATGGGCAGCACAACACCATAACTGCATCTAACCAGAGGTAGAAAAAGAAAGGAGCAGTATGTAAAACTATTAAGAGTGAAATAGATCACTCATGTGGTAAAATCTGAATGGACTTTTTTGAAAATGTGCAGAAAAAAAGAGGATGATAATGTCGACAATCTGGGAAAAGTTGGTGGCAATGAGACAAATGTATTATGCCTTGGCAGAGGTTTGAACTCTCTTGTATATTTTTTATGTTTTGACCATGTGTGATTAATGTGTGTCTCAGAGATTTGCTACTTTCTCA
Organism: Pseudochromis fuscus; assembly: GCA_900323345.1. Lineage (NCBI taxonomy): Eukaryota > Metazoa > Chordata > Actinopteri > Pseudochromidae > Pseudochromis > Pseudochromis fuscus. The sequence goes on along the minus strand of OOFC01042238.1, from coordinate 22,167 downwards.
TTTGAGAATCTGAAAGTTTTCCTTGGATAACAAAAAACTAAAATATATCATGACATTAGGCCAAATTTGGATCCTAAATTTGGCTCAACTCAGCCAGTGCAGAGTGGTGGTTTCCTGGTTAACACTGCAGTGAGAAAGCTCAGGGTACAGACCTGGAGCCTTTCAGTGTGAAACTTGTATGTTCTCCCTGTGCCTGTGTGCGTTTTTTCCAGGTACTTCAGCTTTCTCTCACACTACAAAGATTGTTAGGTTGATGTATGATAATAAATTGGCATGCATGTCGGCATGCATGTTTGTTGTTTGCCTCTCTGTGTGACTGGCGATCTGTCCAAGTTGCACTCTGCCTTTCATTCAATTCCAGCTTGGATAGGTTTCTTCCCCCTGCAAATCTCTACAGGATGAAGTGGGTATAGAAAATGGTCAGACAGAAGTCAAATCAATTCCTAGAGATGCAGGCAAGGGCCAGTTCAGACCTGAGTCCTATGCCTATGCACACTTTTTATTTCAGGGTTCAGTGCCTTGATCACAAATAGTTTCACTGTGGCAGCTGATGGAAGGACGAGTTCACCCACCACACCCACACTGCCCAGCCAGCACAGGAAATCAGACTGATGCCCCCCCTTGGTCCAACGCTTGTATTCTGTAACCTGCGGGCCATGCACAAATCTACCAAGGTGATGAAGTTTACAACTCTAATATGGCTGAGCACTTTTAGCAAATTCTTTAAAGCGCCTTCCTCCTGCACACTCCCTCCTTCTTTAACTCTTTTCCCCATTATTATTGAAGCTTGTTAAAATTCAACCTCTCCTTCTTTCTGTCTGCCACCCAGCCAGTCTCTCTGTCTCTCCATTAAGCTCTGCCACCATCACCGCTGCAGGCTTATTGCACTTTAGATTGGCTCTCTGGTCTATTCTACAGTTAAAGGCTGCTACAGCTGGGGACTTTGAGCATTCCTGCTCAAGCAGTCAGAGGGCCTGAAACTGCACTCTGCTCTCCTCTTCCCTGACCTGCTCTCTAGTGGACTACTCAGCCCAAAAGGAGCCGCTTAAATAAAGGCTGTAATAATGGGACCTGCTGAAGCCAGGCCCGCAGGCAGTGCACTGCACAATAAGTGCTAAGAAACTGCTTTGTACAATGGTGGCTTATGTAGGCTGACTACGGGAGACCACAGAGAGGCAGGAGAAGCATGTGCAGTAATAACAAAACGAGTGTGTGTGAGGGAGTGTGCACACGAGAGTATATTTGTGTCCGCACTGATGAAAGTAGCAATCAAAAAAAAAAGGTGTGATGCGAGAAGGATATGAAAGCTGTGGGCATGTGGTTATATCCAGTTGTGACTTCAACAGGCTGTTGCTATGTGGCCTCTGTATGTGTTAAAATATTGCTGTGTCATTTTCTAATGTTCACTGGTATATAATTGTAAAAAAGTAAAATTATAATGATATAACATCTAAAATAAAGTGGAATTTTAAAAAATATTTAAATATATATGAATTTGCATTACTACAGTCTTCACATTTGAATCATATGGCAGCTACACAATGCTTTAATCTGTCTTTATATGGAAGTCGTTTCTCTTTTTTTCTAAAAATAACCACAGACACTAAACTAGTGTTATAAACTTGACAATACTTAACAATCATCTGGCTGTCAAACCCGCACCACAAGTAAAAATACAATAAAAAGATCATATATAAACAATAGTTATGGCCCTTACTTTTTATAGCTTGTGTCACATTAAAAGCTGGTGTAAAATCCATGATAAACACAAATACAAATGTATGGTTAAACACAAGAGTTATACTTCTTTCAGCAACAAAGGGATTTTAGTGTAACACCATACAAAAAAAATTCTTCTGTTTCCCAAAGTTTTCAAATATTCTGAACAAAAAACTTATGTTGTGAGGCATGATGACGAGGGAGGTAGCACAGTGTTTCACTGATCCACCAGCCTGAACCTGATGACAAAAGCCTCCAGATGCTTCAGAATGTGTATTGTATGTGTGGAGTAAGCGCAGCATTGTCGTACCTGCGATGCTTCTTGAGAAGCAATCTCTCCATGTAGGTAAGGCCGTTTTCTGTGAACTCCACCTTGACGGGTACCCTCTCTTCTCCCCCTCCTCCTCCTCCTCCTCCTCGTCCTTCAGCTCCTCTGTCTGGAGGGAGGTCAGCCTGGGTCGCCATAGCTGACACTGGTACTGGAGAAATATGGGGAGGGGGGAAATCACACAAAAATAAAGTTAAGATAAGAGGAGGAAAAAAACACAGCCTGAAGGAAAGAAGAAGTCAGACTAAGGCAGAAAAGGAAGCAGGAAAACATAATCCGCCAGCTTCTCAACACACCTCTCCTCAAGAAGTGAGAAAACACCTTGTCACCATGCCAAAAGTGCCAAAACACAAACAGACAGGAGAGAGCCCCCTGGGAATAAGAAAAAGATGTATACAATACAAAAGGAACATAGTGAGTGCATGAGAGAAAAGGAAAGATAGAAGTAAGAAAGAGAAATGTTATGATTGTACTCCAGACACTTTGGCAGTCCACTGTGGCAGCTTTAAATTGGGCCTTGGTGCCATTGGCCTGACAGAAATAATTAGGGCTGGAGGGGCTAGCAGCAATTTGCAGAGCAGAGCGAAGGGAGAGAGGAGCAGAGTCTGTCCAAGCAGTAAAGCAGAGAAAATAGGAGGTCTAATAAAAAGCACAAACATCTCGACACATACACACAGAACCTGGAATAATAATGCTAATAATGCGCACCCATATAAACCTGGACACACAAACAATGCTGCGCATGTGCACATGAACAAATGCAGTATGTGTGAAGGCACAAAAATTGCCACAGCACAGTGGAGCTTGTACACATATGCATACACACAACTGAGGCGATTAGTGCTGTGGTGTAGAGTATGGCCACCCCTAGCACTCCTCTCATTATCTCAATTTGCAACAACCATGGATTACCCTACTACTGCAGTGGTAAGCGTTTTCTATGAGGCCTTAACAGATCACAGACAGGGAAGGAGGACAGCAAAAAAAAATTGGAGAGAGGAAGGAGAGCAGGAGAGAGGAAGAACTAAGATGACAAAAAAAAAAACAATGCAATTTTCTCTCTTTACATTCCACGAATCAATATTTGCATATTACTGATTATCCAATGACTTTGTGTAATGTGAAAGGGTTGATTCATTGTAAAAAGCCAACACAGAGTCATCAACCAAACTCTGTATTTCCACACATTGTACTCCAGCCGGGCGATAGATTGCCGAGGGGAGAGAGTGCGGAGGCGACACCAGAGCAGGAGGAGGATATAAAAAAAGATACAGGGCACAGTCTAATGCAGTCCAACTCAAGTGCCCTGCAAGAGATCGCCCACCCTCGGTATACATCATCTATAGTTTAATCTAGGTGAAACTCTGACAATCTCAACACAAATTACACCCCTTGTAAAGACAAAGTGAAAAAAGGAGAGGGTGGAATGAGAAAATAATGAGAGGACGTGTATGAAAATAAAAGATGGGGGTTATATCCTCAATCTTTGAACCAGGATTACATTTAAATATAGTAGAACTATAAATACTTGACAAGAAAATGATTAAATCAATTATCCCAAATGAAGGATTGTGTCTTCGGAGAGGGAGTTTTTGTGACCAGCAATTTGTTACATGGTTATTTTATAGGCCAGCACTCTCACCCTATGCAGCACCCTATGCAGTTCACCTGATCTGAGAGGTTCCCACATTGGTTCTGCTCTTCCATCACTCATCTCTCCTCTCCACTGTCTCAGAGCCTCCTGGAAAGATCTTGCAGACTCCTCCTCATTGTACTCTCCTCTAAGAAGAGGAGCAGGGAATGGATCGTCTGCCATTTCCAACTTTTTCACCTCTCCATGATTCACAACCAACACCTGCAACAGAAGGGATATCTCATAAGTGATGTTCTTAATAAGGTTAATAAGGTGAGTTACTGCATGAGAATACTGATTCATTACCAAAGAGCACAAATTAAAACTACTCACAAAATACTTGTTTTTTTAATATAATAACAGAAATATGTTACTATGACTATGGTATGACTGTGTATTAAACTTTTACATGACTGAATATTTATTTGTTGATGATTGCAAATTATCAGAGGTAATTCATTCATTCAATACATTTTAGTCCGCTGATTCTACAGGCAAAGAAAAATAACAATATCTACAAGTTTACCAACATGTGAGCTGTTTAAAAAAGAGCATCACCATTATCGATTTTTGTATTAGACTTCTAAATAAAACCTGAACTGAAACAAACTTGAAAATATATCTTGAAAATATCTAATGTTCATTAAAAGTAAAATCCTAGAATGATTTACTGCTTTACACACATACGTGAGCATCAGACTGAACAACTAAAAAGTCAGTTGGCATTCAGCAGTAGTAATCTTTCTCATCCCAAGAAAGCATTGATAAAAAGATGAACAAGGTCTCAAACGTCAAGTAACTTAACCCTTAAATCTTAGAGCCACAGTGATGAGACAGATAATTGGTTTCTCCTCCAGCTGCTCCCTTTATATTATATATTTTTGAGATTTCCAAAATTAAATACTGCAATTCAAGGAACTGTGGTACCACTCTGTTCATTTTGTGTACACATCAGTAACATGGCTGTCTCTACATAAAAGTATATAGTTACTGGAAAAATGAAGCCAGTGCAGAAGTGCCAAAAAGTGCAACACCCTTGATGGCTGCCAGATGCTGGCTAAAAAAAAGTCTGGCTCCAATAGATTTCCATTCATTGTCAACTTTGCTTATGCAATACTCAGTCAATAAATTTTGCCCACAAATTATTCTAATGTCATTAGCTAAAGTAATTTGGACTTATTAGTGTCCTGGTCGTCCATCTGCAAAAAAGATTCATAATTAAGTAATGATGCCTGAAAGAGAGGTATATTTGGGAGCGTGGCTGGTTTGATGAACAAGCCTGGTCTCAAAGACTGCTCCATTTGACCCGCCACCTTGCTGCTCTTGAGCTCCACCTTCTTATCCAAATATGGTTGCGTTTAGCTTCAACAAAACACAAAATGACGAGACCAAAACGCCAACTTATACGCTTCAAAATGCTGGTTTACGAACTGATTATGGCCCTCTTTTATTTATTTTTATACATGGATCTAAAGAATATATAGAGGGTATAGATGGGTTCATAACTTCTATTTATTCAGCCTTTTAACACAATTTAAATAATATCTTCCTCTGGGTTAAGTAGGGAAGTTGTTGTGGCTGTCACCTCACAGATTTGACAGTCTTGGCGCTAACTGAAGTCTAAACATATGAGTTGAACAATAGTTGGATATACAGAGTTTTCTCAGCACCTTCTGACCCCAGCTGTTCAAAATGACTGCTGTGTGAATAAGGTCAACTGAGCTCTGTGGTGTAAAGAGTCTGAAATGTCAATCTAACTGTTTTTGCCAGACCTGCACTGCTGGAGGGCATTTCTTAGTCCAAAGGTACATGCAGTTCACAAGCCTGCCTGTAGATACAGCCTGTGGATATGGCGTCAATTAGGGTTTGTTTGAAGTCTTCTCAATTGACTCACAGGGTGTGGAGGTAAAGCTCTCACCACGTAGAGGCTTGTTTGATACGTTCTACTGCATTGTCACAGCAAGTGAACTGTAAATGGAGAGACATTTCCTCTGTGGGTCAATAAACATTTGGGAAAAATATACCTCTGTATACAAAATTATTCTTGGTATCTAGTTGGTAAAAACATATTTTTTCCACCAATGCTTAGAAATAAGCAATGTAACTGTATTGACACAACTTTGCAAAATATAGTTGTAGAGTAGCATTTAAGATTTCTGAGACCTTCCTAATATAATCAGTCAATCAATTACATTTTAAAGGGTCAAAACCATGGGATCTGAAAACAGAAATTTTGGTTTAAATAATCTGATATGTGATTGGTTTGGGTTGTTTGTTTGTTTATTTTTACATCTATGGCTTTGGCATGATAATCTAGTCCACAGCAAACACTGAGACATACTTCACAAGATCACGCTAAGAAGCACATCAAAGGGCACATATTAAGAAAGCATGTTTATAAAAGTCTGATTATCGCTTGCAGAATATTTACACTTTCAGTAAGTCTCATGACTCCAGATTTATACGTATGTTGCTTGTAAACCATTCACCAACCAACAAATACCCATAGTTTATGTGTATACTCTATATAATAGATCAAGCAAGTTAGTGCATTTACATAAAATTGTATTTTCTCAAACTAAACTACACAGTATCAGTACCTGTATGGGTGTAAGTGAATAAAAAAGTAGTTATCAGTAGTTACCACCGACCTGGCTTTCAGGGTGCAATTTCATATGTACCTCCTCAGCCCTTAATGCTTTCTGTCCCGTCTCATCTCCTCGTCGGGTAATTGCACTGGATGTGATGGTGTGATTGGCGTTGGTACTGGAACTTGTTAAGGTAGTGGGACAGGAACTGGGGTTAATCTGTTTCTGGAAGACGCTGACAACATCTCGAGTGCTCACATGGGTCTGCAAGTCTGCCTGTAACAGAGGACCATAATGTAAGACACTAGATGTTACTGGACAGAGGAGCAGCTGGCTGGCACTTTGGAGGAGAGATGTGATGCATACAAATAGTCCAAATAAAAATAGCAAGGAAATTAATTGACTCAGGAGAAAATGAGAAAATAAAACAAACCAAAGTAAGCAAGCATCATATGAAAGCAAAAAATAACTGTGTAATGCATTGCAAGCAAGAGGTTATACTGCATAAAAAAAGAAATGAGTTATTAAGCAAATCAAAGTGAGAAAGTACAAATTGGTCCATGAGGCAATCTTGTAAAAATTGATTATTTTTTTTTTTTTTGCATGTGTTTTAGGTTCAAAAGACTGAGATGATTCGGCAAGGCTCAGCTCCTCTGGACTGTTTCATCATATACGTGTTTGTTATGATGAAATATTGCACAGCTCAATTCCCTGCTGACTGTTTACATTAAAAAACAGATTTTGTCCATCGAGCGGTAAAAACCAGATCAGAGGGAAAGCTGTGCATTTTTGTTAGACATGAAAGAAACATGAGTGAGGACACGTCACCAGCAGTGCTGCTGTGATCAACAGCAACAACAACAGGCATCTTCATTTTCAAACTGTGGACAAGAGATGGATCAGTCACAACTTTTCCACAAATTAAGTTAATAACTACGACGCAAGCCACATTTGATGTATGCTGATGACATAAAGGCAATGAGATGAGGCCAGTGTAGACAGCTGCCATGAACCCCATTTAGAGGGTACAACCTAATCATTTTAAGTGCTCATACCTACATCACTGGCATAACCTTGAAAGTCACAACAGTGAACTCCATTTTATACAGTTAATGTGTGTAACTTTATTTTATGTAAATGAATCCACAAAGAGTCTGTGCAGACCAAGGTGGTATAACACATCATATGTTGTTTTTACAGACATCCAATAGCAGATCATACACACTCCAACTCTGTTTTTTTCCCTTGAAAAAAAAATTACGAAAAATAGTTAAATACCTCTTTACTAGACAAGAGAAAATGTGAAGCACACTGCATAAGCACTGATTGATTTTCTATATACCACAGGCTGAATTCATTATTGTGTTCCATTAATCACCACTGACCAACAGGGCTGCTGAGGTTAACCCATCTGTAGACAGATACCTTGTCCTTGAAGGTGTCCAACAGAACCACACAAACAAATGTGGAGTCATTTCATGGTTTGTTTTCAGCTCTTGTCACCTTAGCTGCCAGTTAGTGATAAGCTTGCTTGAACCCTGTTGTTATTTTAGATGACCGACTTCAGTCATTATAGGTTGTTCATTTTGAGTGAGCTATGGTTTTGCTACATACTGACATGTTGCCATGTCACTGAAAAGGTAGTGGGCAGATGACAATATATAAAGCCGATGGGAAGCAAAGCCTATCAGCGTCTTTGTCGCTGGTTGACAAAAGCAACAATGGAAAAATAGCTTACGGCATTTAGGCATCAACAAAAGCTGTGCCAATTGAAAAAATACTTTCCCTGCTCCCTGCTTCACTGAAGTTAAAGCCAAATACCACGTTTTAGTTTTAATGTGTACACAAACAATCACATGGAATTCTCTCCCTAACACATGAGGCAATATGACCAATAACAATTTCATCTCTATTTTTTCTGTTTTATGGAGGATTCCCAAACTTTATATTTTTTCATCTTAATTCTTTAATGTTTTTTTTTCTTCATTAACTCACCAACACAACAATAAAAAAGCAGAAGTTGCAAGCATATTATTATGCATTATTTGTTAAGAAATAAAAATAAACATGCTCCACCTGTTCCACAGCAGAAGTCGAATGTCTGGAGGCTGACACTGTTCAGTACCCAGTCCTCATCAATACACTGAGCAGCCAGGCTCGTGTGAGGCTGCCTGGTTCTTGATCTTGGGGTTTGAGCTGGGCTGTGTCCAAACTCCCAGTGCACATTGTAACAATATTGGTATGATGACAGAGAGAGGATTTGATGGATTAGTGATGACATTAAGTGGTACACTTTCAATGCCTCTTTAAAATCTCACAGCTAGCTGGTTGAACTACCAGCTTATCTTGCCTCTGATATGATCAACAACATCCATGAACACCCCTCTGGATTTTCATATTTCTGTGGAGCTTAACTATGATCCACGCAGCATGAGCCCATGTTTTGCAGTGTGGTATATGCAGGTTATAATGACTTCTCCATTGTTGGCCCATGAAATTGGACCTGAAGCGTCCTTTCCAGAGATTCACACTGCCTGACAAGAGTCTGCAGGACACAAGCAACATATTGAACATGGAGACAAAGGAGCAGAGTGCTATTTCACAAAAGCAAGTTTCAGAGATCTAAGATAAAAGAAAAAGGGCTTGACCTGAGTCTAGTCAGTGCATATTGGCTTTTTATGTTCTACGTTGGTCAAAGCAGGCTGAAAGGGTCTGACTAGGTGAAGCCAGGTATTAGTAATCTGGAGTAAATGGACATTCATGGCTTTCTTCAACAGACCACAATGGTCACTTATGTGCCAGTGCTATTAAGAAACCAAGTCAGGGGTAAATCCCAGCTTAATTCACTACATAGGGTTTGTGAAACAGCCCCATGGGACTTTCTGGTGACCTTTGCAGTTTAACTAATGAAACTTTAAACTTACAGATGGAATATCTGGAGACCAAATATGATCTTTCTTGAAGCATAAACAGAGCCTCCCTTGGCAACAACAGGCATTTTTTTCCTGTAGGAAAGCAGCACAGTGATTTGTTTACTGTATTCTACTCAAGACTTTACGTAATAGATTCAGCATCATGTCTTGAACAGTTGCACACTGATAACACTGTTATAGGTGGCAGAATTTGTATAAGCTCAATGTGGCAAAGACAGAAACTTGTTCTCAGAACTATCTCTGACCTCATCAGTGATGAAAGCAAAATGCAGCTCATTTAGTGATACCATATCTGATGATATGATTTTCTGTCATACTTAAGAGGTCTTAAGAGGTCAAACTCTATGTATGGTCTGTGTGAAGGTTAGGAGCAGGTCTTTGGTTACTTCTGTAAGTTTCTCTAATTGGCAAGTGTCCAAGAATAGTTTGCCAACTTATGTAAGACTTTGACTTCCTGTCATGTATGTCTATCTTTGGGGAGAAAGATGACTCTTAGAGTAATTCAGCTATGTAGAGTGAGGAGTATATTAGGCTGAAGATTGTCCCCAACTTAGTCAGATTGTACACTGCATGTGGCGCAACTCTGACCTGGATCTGTAATAAATGTACATGAAGCATCAACAAGATGAGTCTTAATCTCTCACAACCTTCACCAGTGAAACTCCCATTCATACTTAAAATATCCAAGTGCTGAATATCTGATTGGGACAACTTGCCTGTGGCTTAGAAAATTTAAAAATCAAATCTTTGTCTGCAAGCAACCCCACAAGCCTGGGAACATCACATTCTTGATCTCTCCTTCTGTTCTCAATCATTGGCCAGGTTGTGTTTACAGGTGCTCATCAACGGTCACTGAAGATTGGAGTGATAAGCAATGAACTGAGTAAGACAGTACAGTTCTCAAACATACCATCTAAAAATCAAGTTAAAAAAAAATTGAAATAAAATTTTGGTTTGCGGTCAGAGCTTTTACACACAACGACATGCCACACCCATTTGGTACTTCACACAGATTAGGCTGATTCAAATACCCAGAATGCTTTGCAAACATCAATTGAACCATGTCTGAGTGTGACGCTGGACACATGCACTGATGAGCCACTGATGAAAGCCTCAACACAACATACTGATGAAATTAATATTCTTTTTGTCTTTCCGTCTCTCACTCGCCCTCATTCTTTCTAAGGCAAATGAAACAGGATTAGCAGAGGAGAGAGAGAGATATGCCTGCGTCAGCTGCATGTGTATAATCCCCAGTCTTTATGTCCTGCCAAAATACACAGTTTTGCGTTACCAGTGACTAAAGTGAGATTAGAAACAGCGATGAACACTGAAGAGATACAGAAAGAGAGTTGTCTTGTGTGGCTTCACAGAGCTGTTTTAGTGTGTGCACTTTTTGTCTCTGTCACTGTGCACGGCTTTGTTCCACCATGGTGGCTACCCAATACATATTAGTGTGTTGACCCAGGTAGCACTGAACAAAGAGTTATCTATATAAGCTGAGCTATACTGCAAGAGGGTTAGTTAATAGTGTCCTTTTCTAAGATGTGTAAGCTGTATTCTTCTCTGCATAAACACACAAAATCTCCAAGCTTCTCATATGGAAACACGTTGTCAAATAAATCATAGAATATACTGTATATTCAGACTGCCATGTACACACACAAAGTGTATATAATAGCATTGTCAATCTCTTTGTGAGTACTGCTAGATGAAAATAATAGCACCCAAGAAAACAACAAAGAAGCTGGCAAAATTGCATGCATCCTGGGAAGGAAGTATATAGTAGAAGAAAACAGAAGATGCTCAAAAGCACATGATGTTACTACATGATACATAGATACCAGCCATGAAGTCGGTGTCCATGAACAAACATTGTGAAAGGAAACAAATGCATGCCTTCTAAACACATGGGAACAATGTAAGAATAACAACCAAAGGGTGAAAAGACCTCGCTACCATAGCAAGCACACATAGCATAACATTATGTTATTAAAGAAGCAGACATAAATATAAAGATGTTCTCTCTTTCTCCTTCTAGTCAACTTCTGATTTCTGAAAGTTCAGCTTGGTCTTACTACCAAGTAGGACTTTAACATCATGTGTTAAGTCAGTTAAATGCACCAGTGGACATGAGAACAGGTTGACATGCCACAGTGTCTCTACAGCACACTAAATTACAGAAACATAGGACAATGGGGGATTCGGTTCTCCTGCACGGAGTCATTGAAAAACAGCTGTTTTAAGCAAGCCTCATTATCGCAGTAAATCAGTGCTTTTGATCTTAAGCAGTAAGCAGTATGTTTACTAGTTGGTTAAAAAAAGATCCAACTTTGTGTGAGGTGCAATTACTTCTTTGAAAAGTAAGGAATAAAAAGAGAGCAATATCTCATCAATATCAATATCCCAAGGTGCCTAGTATTAATCTGTTATATTTATAATAATTTTTTTCAATAACATAATGTTAAAAATCCATATTTGTATATATTTTCTATTTTTTTTTTACACCTAAAGGGTGTTTTAACAGCACAGCATATTCTGTCTCATTATGAGTATTTGGTATATCTGTGGATAAATGAGCTCCCCTTGTTAAAAATGCTATGCATACAAATTTGGTTTAATAGGCCATTGTTTAACAAATAACCCATTGGTTGAGTCTATGCAAGTGTGGCCACAGCTGCTTGTGCCCTGTATTATGTTCCTAATGCAGTGTGTGCAGCAGAAGTGTGTGCAGTAGTATGTGTGAGTTCAGCGTATAGATCCATGTGTGCTCATGTAAGCTTGTTATCCAGATTCAGTACACACAGAAGGGGGTTAAGAAGTGTAGGTTTTACGTGGGTTTGTGTCTGAAGATGGGTCACATTTGTCAGACAACAAAATGTACAAACACTATAATGCTATTGTAAATGATCATAGTATCACTGTATTGTAATTACTGGTACACAATGTATGCACAGCAGACCTGCTTCAGTTTATTTCTTTATCTGATTTGACTTAATAAATGGCATCCATGCATTTATCATCAATTACTTTTTAATAGTATTCACAATTATTAAAAATAACTTATATCTGAAGTAGATATACTACAGATTCTTTTTCCAGTGTGTGCATCCAGCACAAGTGTGTTTGCCTAATTAAACTCTCTGCCATTGACCTGCTGCCTTGTCTTTCTGTTTTATCTTTGACTGAAGACTGCTGTTGCTGATCTTAGGTTGACTGCTGCCTGAGGCCTGTTCTCTGTCGCAACATCAGAGTGTAGTTGGCTTGTGCTGTGTGTTTTCGCATGTGTTTGTGTATAGGATTGTGCAGTTTCACCTAAAATCCCTTGCACATTTACCGTGGTAATGAAAAATTCAATTATATTTTTTGGAACACAAAATACATCTTCAAAAAAGATATTTCGATTCATTTTACAGTAAATTCTACACCCGAGATCACCACTTTCTTATTATATATTACTGAGAATACATTTTATGTTGCATTTATGGGTTCAAACCCCTGTTAGCTAAAACGACAAAACTACAGGACTGTGTGACGCTGAAGGAAATCTATAATCAAATAACTTGAATGCTGCAGGCCTTTTCATTTCCAAATAAACATGGCTTTTTTTGTTTACTTTTATTTTTTTTTATTTTGTGTCATGCTAGCAAACACTGTGTATGGACTACTGTGTGTGAAGTGTCCTGAGGTTAGGTGTGTGATTTTTTTTGCTCTTACCTTTTTCTTGGACATCCACTTTGCATACTCTGTGACATGGTTGTATGTAAGATGTCAAAAAAATTGGTTGTGTTTTCGTTCTGGTATGTCCATATAGTACTGCTCAGTTCTACATGTTTACTGAATCCAAAAGGTGAACACACAATTACATGACATGTATGACATGTGACACGTTAGAAAGTTAATTCATAAATGAATTAAGTTAGTCACATAATTGCCCTGCCTTGGTGTGTGCATATACAAATGTGGGATGGGTACTGAAGTAGATAAATGGCAAAAATGTGACAATTGGAGTAGATGTAAGTAGATAGAGTAGTCAGGGATGCAAGCCAGGCCAAAGAAAGAATGAGTGAAGCAGAAGGAGAATGGGTATTATTGAAAGTATTGGTCAAAGACAAAAAAGAGACAGGAGAGACACAGAGTGAGAGTCGATAGACTTGATGCACATGCAACAATGCTCACCTGAATGGGGGTCATTCTGTGGAGCTTCAGTGCCCCCTTCTGGTGAAATCTGGCAAAGCAGCTAATGCAGTAGTTCTCACTGCACTCCACACACATCTACAATACAAAGAGACACAGTGCCATCAGTGGCTGTGGGTGGGCATGTGTGACTAAGAGAGAGTATATGTGAAGGAAATTAATGTGAAGGTATGCGTATGTGTACATCTTTGGGAAGCAGAAATTGAAAAAAAAAAAGTGATTAGTATGTGTGTGTGGTCATTAATGTATTCATAAGCAGAGGAAACTTTTGTTAAATATAAAGCTGGATACTGTCTTCATTCCTCTAACCTCAATCCTGCCCTTAAAACCTGACAGAATAATATTGAAATGGCTTCTCTGACTAGGTGCTGCCTGTCTGTGTGTGATCGTGTGTGCGTGTGTGTGTGTGTATTGTGGGGACATACTTTTGTTTTAACAGCCACATTATGGGACAAGTCTTCCTTACGGGGACAAAAAGCAAGCCCCACATAACATTAGTCATTTAAATTTATAGTGAAGACATGCTTTAAGATTTAGATCATCGTTAAGGTTAGCCACGTGGTAGTTCTGACTACGGTCATACTTTGAAATGTACAGGAAATTAATACAATGTCCTCTGAAGGCACGGAAACACGACGGTGAGCGTATGTGTGTGTGTGTGTGTGTTGTGTATGTGAGTGTGGGTGAGCGAATGCATCTTAAGGGAGGTCATTATCATTTCTATCTGTAAGAATCCGGTCTTATTAGTGAGGAAAAGTCCTTGCATCAGCGGATTTGGGAGATAGGCCTAGACCGTGGACAGAGCACATGGGCAAGGCCAGAAGGACTGGAGACACAAAGGAGGGAGGCTGGGAAGGAGAATTAGATCAAGGCTTCATAACAACAAACGGTAGAAGAACAACTATTGTTTTTTTTCTGAGTTCCTTCATTTGGTATGAAAGTTTATTTTTCGATATGGTCCATGGTTTCATCATCAATATCATGTCAAATTCAGAAAGTGTGTTTTAGTGCCCTGTCTGAAGGAAGAATAAAAACTCTTCATATCTGCAGAGGGACTTTAATTGTTTTTTTGTGGTGACGGTGTAATACATTTCTGGATCTAATGACTTGGAACATTCCTTCATAGTCTCTTTCCTGCTCACTTGCATATTTGCTACTTCTTCACCTGTTTATTCATTGCTTACTCTAATAGATAATTAAGATTTAAAAAAAAGGCAGTACAATAAACAAAACAATTCACTGTTCCATACAAATTCCTTGCAGATGAATGGAGGTCTTACTGTGCAAATTTCCACCAGCAGATTCACAAATTAATCCTGCTCCTTTCATTATACTCTTTTATCTCATCTTCTCCGCCTTTTAGTTCTTTATTGCTGCTGTAATTAATGCATATTGTGTAATTTTGTGTCCATTCTTTCTTTCCCCTGCATATATTAGTATGTGTGAGTGTGCATGCACACACAAGCCTACAGCTGTGACATTGCTCTTTAATAGTCCCATAAAGCAAGCCCTCATTTCTCCTCCCAGGCCTAAGGATAAGCCAGGACTAGACATCCCTATCAGGCTGTAAGCAGCATATCACTGCACTCTTTGTGCTAAGCAGAAAGAAATTAGCCATCTTTGTTGCCTCAATGACTCTAGAATACAGCACAAGACTGAATGTGCAGTGTGTGCATATGTGCACATGTGATTTTTGATCAATTCTGTGCCAGTAGGTGTGAGTCATAGGTTAAAACAAGCCCATATGTGTATATGATTGTGTGTTTGCGTGTCCGTGTGTGTGTGTTAGTGTGTGAGCATTTGTGTGTTTAAGTGCAGTTCCAGACAAAATGGCAGAGACAGTTGTAACGCTTCCCATTATTACCATCATTATAGGGTACAAGGGCTATCCAAAATGTGTGTGTGCATGAGTGCATTGTGTGTATATGTGCGTGCACTTAGCCTATGTGCTTGCCCAGACTACTATAAGCACCGCCATTAAGCCCATCACTATGGGACACAGGGGGCATCGGGCCCTTCATTGGACACTCATTGGACAGTTCAGTGCCATCATCATCAAATGCACTATCAAGCAAATTACCACATTACATTTTAACACATTGTGTGCGGTTCACTTCAATAACTTATCCCACAACAAAAGGGGCAGAGAAATGGTGGATGTCAGCTCAACCAGTTCGACCCCTCTCTGTCATTTCCTCCTAAGTTTCTCTTGCCCTCACACTCATTGTTCTTGTTTTGTATCTCACAGTCACCCTGAAGCTTCTGTGATTTAATACTAAAGTCTGCCGGCTTCATAGAGAAACACAAGACAGGACTTACACAAGTAGCGGAGGATTTAAGAAGGGGTAAGCAGGAGCAACTGGTCATCAAGCACGCATTACTCAGCTCAGTTTGCCAAAGTCCATTATATATACACACATAGTAAGACTTTTCAATTGTTCTCCCTCTCCTTCTTATCCACACATATACAGGCCACGGTCCCTCCTCCTGAGCAGTAGTGGATGAAGAGCGAGAAAGAATAAACAATGGTGCCCTCAGAGGTCTCGAGTATCGATGAATAGATCCAACTAAACTGTTATCAGTGCAAACACAAACACACAGATAGACCAACAGATTGGACAGTTGAGGCATAGCGAGACAGAAGGCAGGGAGAAGAAAGGAAAAAGACAGATAACATGACTGAGGGACAGCAGGAAGAAAGACAGAAACAGATTGGAAGATGATAGATGGAAAATTTTGAAAAAGATGAGAGAGGAGAAAAGGTATAGGGAAGAAAGAAAGATGGGTAAACACAAAATGACAAAGAGGGAAGCAGGATGGAAGACAATGGGCGTCTGAGTGACAGAGGGAGCTAACGGATGATGCGGGAAGAAGACAAAGAACAAAAATATAGAGAGTGACACAGGGCAAAAGAAGGGACACTAAATCACCAAAAACAAACAAACGGATGGACGAATGGAGAGTGACAGATAGAAAAACAGAGGAGGAAGAGGGAGACTGGAAATGGGAGATTCACTGTGTAAGCTTTAAATTTAGGTCAAGTAAATTAACTCCTGATGTTAATAACCACGCCAATGTCATATGATAATAAGAATATATAACATCCCTGGTGGAGTCACAGTTATTTCAGCCACACAGAGTCTTTTGCATGTGTTTGTGTGCATACTACTCCGGCGGTCTTGACTTCACACTGTCCACAGATTGTTCCCTTCAATCTGCTTTTTCTTGTCTTCCTAAGCCCGATGGCAGGAGGTGGAGGTAAAGGTGGTGGCTGAGGTGGGGCTGAAAAGACAAAAAAACACTGCTGTTAACTGGAGGATGAGATTAGCCTCTTGAAACTGAAGACTGAGGTTCTAATGGACATGCTGACTGAGAGTAGAGTATTTCTTGATGGAGAAAGAAGTGGAAGACACAGTATAAAGACACAACATCAAAGGAAAATCACTTGGCGTGGGGATTTACCGTATTTTCTGGACTTCAAGCCGCTACTTTTTTCTGACGCTTTGATGCTTTTAAACGCTTTTAAACATCAGTGTGGCTCAGGTATCGGCGGCACGAAGCTCGTTGGTTTTTTACAAGCTAGCAAGCTCCGTGCCGCCAATACATTTAGCGCCGTCACATCAGACCCGGTCAGAGTGGACCACATGAAACTGTCTGAATAAATTCCATAGCGGCTTATAGACAGGAGCGCTCAATAGTCCGGAAAATACGGTAATTAAATAATATTGAATTTCAAATAACCACTTGTCTAATCCAACAGGCAAACAAAGAGAGATGCATGAGGACAGCGTCAAAATTACATTATGTACAGCAAGTTCATTTCCAGCTAGTGTTGTGAAATGTATTATATAGTAATATCAACAAAACCAAAAAAATATATACCCTTCGCAAATATGACTGAGATGTGAATTTGTGCCTTGTGGTTAGAGATGTCAGTGTTTCATAAAAGATTTCCACGGCCTCACACCTTGACACGAGAGACTGTAAGTATCGGAGTAACTGTGAATAAGCCACTGAAGCTCAACCATTTCCCAAGATGCTGCTTTGTAGCTACTCATCGATAGTAAGGTCAGCATGGAGGGTAGAAAAAATGTGAGGTACAGGGTCAAAGAGCAAACGGTTTTGGAGTTCAAATCTATGTCATGTCTCCCTAGTGTAGGTATCCTACACTGCAATCTCATGTTGTGGCTGTAAATTTCTCACCTGTTAGAGGTTCATCCTTCAGCACTTGGATCTTCATTTTCCCTGTTGATAGCTGAGAAGACATAGAGCGGCAATAGTTTGTGTCTAAATGCTGAAGAAATATTTTATGTGTGTATACGTAGGTATGTGATCTACTCTTCGTTATTATGTAAACTGTATATTTAGTGTTTTATTCTGGTTGAAACTCAATGTCTTTGCAGTTTCCTCCCTGAAATCTAAGATGTGAAGTACAATCTATGCACAGTGAAGGAGTAGTAAGGAGGAGTAAGGAGTATGTGCAATTTATTAGGTCGTTTGTGTTATCCCTGTGGAGGCATGGAGTCCAAAACAATAAAGTATATCATATTGTATTGTATCATAACATGCTATAGGTAAGACAATAATGCACCCAAAGTATACATGAAAGCAGGAGATAGGAGACATCCATTACAGCTAATCCTTCAAGTTCCAACAATAATTTCCAATAGTAATTAGCTTGTAAACAGATGCATAAGTAAAGTGAACAAATATCAAAGTCATTTTACATCAGTAGCACTTGAGTGCCATAGTTAGAGTGACTACATCATCTTCAATAGGATAATGAAAGCACAAATGTAGGCTAATAAACACACATTGAAATATTATGCATACATCCACAAACATAAACAGATTGCTACTGTACCTTCTGGAAAATGCTCTCCTGATCTTTCATGGAGCTGCTTGTTTTAGGATTATTGTTCAAAGAACCACATCGTCCAGACGCCCATTTAAACCTTTTTGAATGTCTAAACAGAGACACAGACAGAGGGAAGATTTGATTTGTTTATAGGAAGAAACAATCAAGATTCTGCATTAATAATAAAAAGAAACGCACACATGCAGAGAGAGAATCTGACAGATTTAGTATACCTGTTCGTGTAGCTCTCCATATATACCAAAAGAAAACATTGGACGAAAGAGACAGATTTTAACATGTGCATATCAGCTGTAGAAAAAAAAATCTTTACTGTCTGATACAAACTGTATGAGACTAGTTTTAGCAAAAAGTGAGAATCTTGCTCCTCCTGTATTTTCAATAAGGTGAAAGACAAATGCAGGCTAGCTGTAACAAAACTCAAAGTTAATGTATTTTAAGCTGTTGAAGTGGGTCCAAAGTTTCTCTAAGTCTGTCAAAAATGTAAAAAACAGAAATTAATAAAATCTCTTCCATTAAAGTGAAAACATGTTAAATATATCAATGCTCCTTTGGTTTGTATAAGACTTGGAGAGCAAGGAAAGGCACTGCCATACAGAGCCCAGCAGTGAGCATGGGGACTGAAAATATGTAGTGAGGCCACGTTTTACTACACTGAACACACAAAATGCCATTGCATGCACAGAAGCTACACTTCATTCCCACACTTTGACAAATGCATTACCATGTGTTGATGAATAACTTCCTACATTTTGATTACTCCCTTGTCATAGCCAATTACTAAGAGACACTGAATATTTTAGAAAGGCTTTGAAAACACATAAATAAGCCTATCTAATTTTTTGAGAGGATAGCTAATGGTGTTCTTGAATGAGGCGTCTTCACAAACGATGGGGATACTTGGATTAAGACGTACTTTAAAGTGTGTGCTTCAAGCCATACAGTGTTCTTATGAATTTACAATGGCTTTGCAATACAACAATGCACGGGTGGATCACACTGTGTTAAGGTTGTGTGTGGAGCAGAGAGTCTGTCTTAATGTGGATGCCAGAGGCAGCGAGGTGCTGAGGAGTCACAGCTTGCAGGAAAAAGCTGTTCCTCATGTGGGAGGTTCTGGCTTTTGGCTCTGGACCCTCTGGTTTGAGGGGAAGAGGTTATAGTAAATAAAGGCAGTGCTGCACTTTTTTAGCCACAGATGTGCAATGGCATCCCTTGGTAAGATCCTTAGGTGGTGGCAATTCTCTCAACCATAAAGCTGGCCTGGATTGTCCCCTACTATTTCTTTGGTCTTGGCAACACTGAGGGTCAACGCTCAAGTCAACAGCTGTCCCACCTTAGGGACAAACTGACAAAAATTCAAGATCAACACAGATGCATCTGTACTGTAGCTTTTAACAGTAAAATGTCTCACAAGCAGTGCACCCAATACCACCTTACTGTACCTTTACAGTAAGATATTTACTTTTTAAGACAGGAAACAATGACTTAAGTAAAGCAAACTACAAGCTCTGCTCTGCTAAAATGATGAGAATATGAGAGAAAAACTGCTGATATGTCAGTAAAGTCCCAACACAATATAATGACCTTCACAACCTGAGGTCTATCAGTCAGAAAGTCCAAAATCCAATTACATAAGGGGCGACTAAAGCCAAGCAGGTGAACTTTTACAAACAGCTGGTGGGTCAGCACAGTGTAGAGCACAGTGGAGATTCATCCTCTGTGGATCAGTAAGGTTTATATGCAACCTGGAGCTGGTTGTGCAGTGCTGCGAAGGAGGGTTTCACATACTCAAGTGGTTAAACTGATGGTTAAAATCAGTGCTAATAGATGGTTGTCATTCAGATACATTACTGCTGATTTCTTGGGGATTGGGATGATGGTAGTGGACATCAGAAGGCAGGGGGCTGGTTTAGGGAGATGTTAAAGATTGTTAGCACATCCCCCACTTCGATTGGGCATTCCCTTAGAACACAACCTAGAATTGTCAGCACCGATTGCCTTGTGAGTCATCACTCTGGGAAAAGTGCTCCACACTTCAGCTGTGATTAGTCACAGGGCCTCTTCATCTGTCAGAGCAGGTGTCTTCCTTGGAGGAAGGTTGCTGAGGTCCTCAAAGTATGCATTGTTAAGTTTACCAGGGAGGGTTCTGTGACTGTTGTCGGCCTGCAGGGTTGGATTGTGGTCAGCGTGGTCAGAGAGGATACTTTGCCACATATGCCAGGTGTCACCTGTGTTACAGAAAGTGTATTTTCTGTGCATGGGTACATTTTGCCCTCCTGATCACCTAAGACAGATTCATTCTGGCAGTCCTGAGTTCAGCCTCATTACCCACTTTAAAGGCAGTGTCCCAGGTTTTCAATAGTACGTGCTCCTCTGCTGGGAGCCAAGGTGACAGTAACATCTTCCACACATTTGCTGCAGTTGTATCTGTCTGTAAATTTGTCATTGTTGATGCATTCCTCTGAGGTGGCTGCAGAACTGAAATATCCCAGACTTCTCAAAACAGTCCTGCTGCTGTGGTTCTCTCCAACCTCTCTGACTTGTGTCTGTTTCATTGACGGTAACGGATGGCATGAGCCCTAGTAATATGGGAGTGATTTTATTACCATGAGGGGAGGAAGTGGTCGTTGTAAGCTCTGTACATGTTGTTATACACATTCCTTGACATAATACATTCCCTTGCTCCTTACACGAACCTTTAAGCAACACTTTGGACCATTAGAAACCTAACCCCACCCCTAATCCATGCATTTTATTCAAACAATTGCTGCAAAACCAAGTCCTAACCAGCAAAACTGTTCTTCACTTTCCCAAAATGTGCTTACTTCGATGGACTAAAACTCAAACAGATTTTCACAAAAACGGTCGTAGAAATACACACACTCTCCTGTCAGTCGCAGAAAGTGAAAAAGTGTAGAGGGGTCCTCATTTAGATGTGAGTTATTCATGCTCATGTTGTTGAATTATTTATGCTATTTATGCTATTGTGATGTCGGGGTATCTTTGAAAGAAGTTTATTTTGGATTGAGCTGGCAGCCTGTCAAGGCACCACAAGTCAGACTCTGAATCTGCATGAGTGTGTATGTGCTGGCAAGAGTTGCCAGCACCCCTGATGCCGTCGCTGTGCCGCGGTGACACTGAGGGTGGGCGTCAGGTAATCATCCTAGCGACATCACCTAGGCAACTGGACTGTCGCTAGGGGAGACAGTTGAGGCACACCCCTGTCGGTAGAGGATGACAGGGTGTCCCCTCAGGACAGGCAACCCGGAGAGATAAAGTGTGTGTGTATATTTGTGTACCTCTGTGGACTGCATTAGCAACGATTATCTAATTCATTCAGACACACACATACACATTAGTAAACACACACTTCCAAATAATAACAGCTTATAGTTGTTTCAAGCTATATACAGATACGAATAATGCCTTAACCAGATATAAATACATACACACACACAATACTATCTCAACCTATTACACTACAGGCCAAAAGTTTGGACACACCTTCTGATTCAATGTTTTTTCTTTATTTTAACGACTATTTACATTGTACATTTTCACTGAGGGCATCAAAACTATGAATGAACACACATGGAGTTATGTACTTAACTAAAAAAGGTAAAATAACTGAAAACATGTTTTATATTCTAGTTTCCTCAAAATAGCCACCGTTTGGTCTGATTACTACTTTGCAAACTCTTTGCATTCTCTCCATGAACTTCAAGAGGTCGTCACCTGAAATGGTTTCCACTTCACAGCTGTGACTTATCAGGGTTAATTAGTGGAATTTGTTGCTTTATCAATGGGGTTGGGACCATCAGTTGTGTTGTGCAGAAGTCAGGTTAAGCCCTATTGGACAACTGTTAAAATACATATTATGGCAAGAACCAATC